>MNCI01010136.1:369-29204 GCA_015680685.1 Gnetum montanum | reverse complement strand
GACCAAAATTTCAACTTAACAAAGGTCCATGATCATAAAAAGGAGAAATTAACTTATCACAAGGAGAAAGAATGATCTTTGCCAGTACAATAATCGTTAGAGGAAGTTGAGGCAAAGGTTAATAAGATGTTGGAATGGACATATAAAAAGTATGGAGAAGTTATTGATATTATTGGAGATAGAGTTTTGACAACCTAAGAAGCAGGACAAAATATCATTAGACATTCGGAAAGAAGGAATGAAGAAAATAAGAGCTCAACTACCAATCATATGTATGAATGCAAAATATGCCTGTACGATCACCCCAAGGGCCAATGCCAATCTTGTTACATTTATATGAGCATTGGGGAAGCACATTACATCCAGAGTTCGTACAAAGATACTATGTTCGATCATAGTGGCAACAATCCCAGTCGTGGGGGAATCCTTCCCTAAACTGGAGACACGCTTCATATTATCCAAATCCAAATGCTTATCTAGTTCAACATCCTGTTTCTCCAATTGGGCCAACATACTCTATCTCACCACATTAACCATTCTCCAAAATACTATCAGGCCATGTCCTCAACACCACCACCACCTTGTGCATCTTACAATTCTCCCAATTTTCAACATTCTCATCCTTTTCCTCCTTCTACATTGCCACCAACTATTCCTAAGGTATTTGCACCACAGAAACAACCCACGAACGGTACTTGTGCTACTATTGCTAACAGTAGTGAAAGGCCTCCTCAACATCCAAATCTTCCCTTCTTGAAACATGACCGTAAGAAGGGACAACACAATTCCAAGGCCACTGCATTCTCCAAATTAGCACAAGTCCAACACTGTGATGCACCCTTATCTTCAAACCCAGCGCCTCATGTAACTCCATCAGGGGCACCAACTCACACTCCAACAACCACACAGCCCAATGAACACAAGACTGGAGAGTGACAACTTGATCCTTGCATACCATCTAACGGTCCCAAATATCATAGTGGGTCAACTTGTTATCCAGGAACTACATCATATAAATTGCACTACTATGCTTATTATAATCAAGTGTGTGAACCCTGATGGGGTAAGTATGGCCAAGTTCCAATACTTCCAACATGCAAGGATTCTCATCTTTCATTTATTAATCCTTAACATCCTCAACCATTTAGTTATGGGGGATATCCCCCATTCTAATAACAAGTAGGATTAATAACCATCTTTTATTTTATTTTATTTTACAACTTTTTGTTTTCCAGTTTTTCATTTTTTAATTTCTTGTTTTATATTTTTTTCTTTTTGTCTTTTTACGTTTTTACAAGTAATCTCGTCTATGAATAAAACACTCATGTGGATTGTTGGTTGAGGTGTGTTTTATGTTATCAAGTCGTGAGTGGTCAATTATTTGGTCAGTGAGCCCATTACACCCACTCATCCATTCTACAAATAAGAGGTTCTGTTCGAGGGTACAGTGATATTCTTGACATTTTTAAAAACTTAAAATTAATTTTGTGTTCATTGTACTCAGAATGAAGAAGGATAGACCAAGAGGGAATGATTAGGATGTGACATCAAGGGGACTTGCATATTCTCTTTGGTGACGTCTATGGGAGTTATCATGAAATGTGGTTGTACTAAGATCCTTGTAGATCTAACAAAAAATGGGAGTAAGAGTAATCAAAGGGCACTCAAAAATCCAATGCTATTCTAGAGGGTCCCATTGGAAAGACATGCACCCATGCCTGAAGGTTGGTGGCTTCTTTGGATTCAGTAATTGAAAAAAAAAGAGAAAGAGGAAAAAAGAAAAAGAAAAAGAAAAATGAAAAGAAAAGTTTCACAAAACAAAAATCACTCCTCCCTTGAATAAAACGCCAAGTGATCATACACCTTGTTGTTATGGTACGCTCAAAGTTGGTCATCATGGGATGAAACAATGCGGTGTCACTGATAAGAGGAATGGACTTGGTCCTGATCTTGGAATGATAGGTTAATGACACATTAATCATGCTTTACACACAAGATTCACTATGCCCTGGGTTAGTTACCTCATGTCCCAATCTCTATAATCCCTTCTATAGTTCATCTCATCTCATTGTTCAAGTAATTGTAGCTCGTGTCGTGTGTAACGTAGAATTCTTACCTCGTTCCGGTGATATTTACATGTGTGTGTTTTGTGGAATCAGTGTGGATTACATTTAACCCTTCGAGTGCCCACAAATACTTTTAAGTGTGGTTACATAAGGGCATTATAGGTTGGAACCTTCTTTGGGAGGACCCACTTGTGTAATCTTTTGTAATTTTCACTTATGACACAACTCACACACACCATTTATTACCCTCAGCATATTGTTCATGATATTATTTCCCTTATTACTATCCCTTCGAATTTCAACATTCCTATGAAGCATCACATAGCCTTTTTCTCTAACATCCGAGGTCCTTATTGATAAATTCCACACCATCATAATTTTTGTGCCTTCAAAACTAGTTGAATTACCCTGGAACCCTTTAACAATCATCTAGATGTCCTTAGTTTACATCATTTAATTTCAAAGAAATATTAAAAAATTTGGTTCATTCTCTAAGTGCCCTAACTTTGATGCAAATATATATATGTGACCCCCCTATGCTAATCAACATCATTTGCAACTATTCACGTAGGGGAAGTTTTTCAAATTCCTCTCTACGACTCGCAATTGTGTGTCCCTTGCTTTCATATCCATAACTCGCTTGCTGGTACTTCGATTTTCATTCCATTTGAACCTACTTGAACCTGGAGTGTTTAGCTTAGTCATGGGGAGGGCCACATGCCGAATAGCGCATAAATTTTTTGAAATTCATCATTGCCCAAAGGACATCTTTAAGGGTAATTAGTTGTAAAATTAAGAATAGAATGTGTCAAAAATAATTTCATTCCCTTAGCTATACTAGAAAATTAAATTTGAAAACCACCTAAGCAAAAAGGACTCAACATTATAATCTTTTAGGGACATGTTCTTCCAATAATTAACATCACATGGAAATAAAGTAAATCTATTAAGGCAAGCAATAAGGTATAACCTAACTTTGGTAACAACCTTACTAATGATTGGCCCCGTGTGATTGCAGATGGCCCTGAAATGTAGACAATAGGAAGGTCCTGCTCAGGGTGCAATAAAAAGACCTAGGAGAGGTGGAAGACAAGATCCTATTGAACAACATGCAGAACAGGAGGAACAATCATTCAGTATTCATCAAGAGGACCTTCCTACCGTACAGTTTGGGCAGGCAGAAGAAGGAACTGCTGCAGTGCCTAAATAGGGACAACATCTCACATTGCCCCAAGATTGTGTTTAGGCCATCCACAAAAAGTCCACATTCATTGTGGTGATTGTGGAATTAAACTTTGAATCTTTTGCAGAGTTCACTTCTGAGGCTATTAGGGATCACCTCAAAGGGTCTCCCTTATGGCCTACCCTTTTTCAAAGCAGTGCCTGGTACTTAGAGGAAATGTACCAATTTTGGCATAATAAAGAAGAAGGCACCATGATTAACAATTGTGGTGTGACTATTGATTTCTCTATTCAAGCCATTTTGGAAGAATTAAACCTTCTGAATACAAGGCCAAAGGCACCCACGATATCGCATTCGCGGTATCATAGCCGATGTAATACCGTGTATATCGTAGCCTGTTTCCTCATCCATAAATAAGAGGTAGACAGAGCCAATAAGTTAGTTTTAGAGTTAGTTTGATTTTAGTTCTCATTTTTCCTCTCAACCCTTTTCCTCTCAATGTATTCCCACAGTGTGGTGATTGTAATTGTACGACATCCTTTATTCAAGTATGACATACTTGGACACACACATGACTAGAAATAAAGATCGAGATTACTTCATCATTGTAGCATTCACTTAGTTTAATCATTTAATTAATTGTTATTTACTACTTTCCTAGTTAATCTCTCTCATCCTTAAATTCATGTTAAATGCGGAATGAGTACGACTTGATTACGAGTATTTAAGTGTGACTACTTGATAACCTAGTAGCGTACCTAAGATCTATGCTTGGTAGTCCTAGTGGTAGTCATGCACAAAGTCCAAGATGTGTATGGATAATCAAGGAATGGATGCTCGTTGCACTTAGGCTAGTTTAGATTCTCTCACGCTTCTCTCCTAGCTTAGTTAATATTAATTTCCATTGCCTTCAGGAGTAGCATTAGATTAGAAACCCATCATACACCTCACTCTGGACTAAACCATACGTGACAAACATAATACTAGTCTAGGTGGGAAGAAAGTGAACTACGACCTAAGGCTGACTATCTAGATGCCACAACTAGTCTGTCTACGGAGTTTGACCAAATCATGGGTGTAATGCTCGTATTCATATGGTTGAGTGTAAGGGTACCTCAACACCCATCACATGGCCTTGTTGATGGGCCCCCATCGATGCAACTCCATCTACATGATGTTGCCTTGTCAACATGGTTGCATCAGCATAGCGTTTGCTACATTTATAAAGCCTTGTCGACGCAACTCCATAATGAAGTCTAGAAATATGCACTCATCCAGCATGTTTATGGCATGTCTTATCATAGTTGTAGCAAAGCTCTTGTAGTTTTGTTATTTGAGAGTTAGAATATTTTTTGAGTGCCCACAACAAGAGTTACAAAGTGTACAAATCTTTATTCAAGCATTAATGTACCTCAGCACACTAGTGTGAATAGTAATAAAGACAAGCCTTTTGATCAAACCTTGCAACACTTGGAATAGATTAATGATTTATTTTTGCATTTACTATTTTCATTGATTACACAATTAATTAAGATAAGTAAGAATTTAATTAACTAAATAATTAAGTTCAATAGATTAAACACATAAGTATGACCACTTCAAGCACAACATGTAATGCTTGGTAATCCCAGTAGCACTTAACACTTGGTAATTTTAGTAGCACTTAATGCTCGATAACCCAATAGTGTTGTATGCATCAGGATGTGTACAGAAAGTGGGACCAGATGCTTATGTTAGGATAGTTAGTCATTAATTAGTAATCAAATTAGTTAATTGGTTAATAAATTGAGTTTCAACTTGTTAGTAATTGTAGGTGAATAAAATATAAAATAATAAAAATCATGTACTCCAATTACACTTAACCATACAACTAAGCTTCACAAGTGTAGTTGGAAAGACAACGATTGTCACAATTAGATTTCACTTCCTAGAACTCACATACTTAGGAACTTAAGGTTTGTGGAATTAGATCGGATTGCACATGAATACTTATAATTCGTATGGTTGAGCATAGGGTATACTCGCCGCTCATCATGAGCGAAGGCATATGATATTTTTTTTATATTTTTATATTTTCTTATGTTAAGTGCTAGGTGATTTGATGAATATTTAATGATTAGCTATTTTAACTACCTAACTATTCTAAAGGCTAACTATTCTAACATAAGTAGTTGTTCCCATTTTCTATACACATCCTAAACTAGTACAAATGCTATTGGATTACCAATTAGCAATTACTAGGTGTACCAAATGGTCACTGCTAGGATTACCAAGCATTGAATGTAATGCTTGAAGTGGCCATACTTATGTTTTCATGTTTTAATGCATTAATTACTTAAGACAAGAAATGTAAAGTTCTTTAAAGATAATATGCAAATAAAAAATAATAAACTATGTAAGTGATGTAATGCATGTCAAAAATATCATCTTTATTGTCATTCACATTAACATGTCCAGGTACATGATCCTTGAATAAAAATCTATACAATCTCTTAATTCATACTGCAAGCACTTAGAGGAAAATATTTTAACTCTAGGAAAAACTAACTGCAAGAGCTTCACTATACTATGAACTTAATGTGCCATAAATGTTGTTGGTATGCACATTTATATAGGCTTGACTACATTAGCATTAATGCATCTACATTGATAGGGATCCAATAATTAGGCTACATCAACACATGTCCATCAACATAGCTAGTTGAACTACACTTCATCATACCCCCACAACTGACTAAAAACTCATCCTCGAGTGAATGAAAGTAGGATTGAGCTTCTTACAAAATTTAGAGAGGTATGGAATTTATTAACCGAGAGACAACAAATTGGCTAAATAACTAATCAACTCTAAGTGCTAGATTGTACAGGATTGCAAAATTAGTGTACATAACAACAAAATTGAACACTTTTACAAAACTTTCAACAGGTCCCTTAGATTGTCAAAGATAAGATCAACTTTGAAGCAATGCTAAGAGGTGAAGGCTCCTAAGGCATTGAAGGTCCTTCACCAAGTTTCGACACTCATGGCGATGAAGGCAGTTAAGACTATTTTGCTATTGTTGTTGTTGCCGATGGAAGTATGAAAGCATCTAGGAATGCTTGCATCTTCTCTTCCTTACTATGTGGATTGTACATAGTCCATGCAGCTTTGCCAATCTAGGCTAGTATTGGGATATCCCATGGGCACAACATTGTGGGAAACATCTCTATGGTGTTGACAAACATACTATGAAATGTTTACATTCAATATCGAACACCTTGACTAGATTTTGCAAGTCATGGTAGTCATTCATCCTCTTGGCCAAGTTCTCAGCAATAGATCGTTGGTTAATGAATTTGCTTCTGAGAACTTCAAGCACTGTGTTGGTTTTCTCCAACTACTATTTCATCTTCTTATGATGCTTAAATTCTACCTCATACCTATGTAAGAACTAGCCACTTGCTTCTCTAACTTGGTCCTTGGCCTTCCTATGGTCAACATAACCAAGTTTGTGTAACAGAGGTTGGTAAGCTTCATATACTCCACCATCTCCTTGAACATCAACTCCTTTATGTAGATTTTTGCCATGTATTTATTTAAGCCATCAAAGATTAGCTACCACACATTACCTCTTTACTAGAGTTGTTGGAGGGTCTCGTTTATCTTCGCATTGACCAAATGTATCTATTTTTCATTCACATCTTTAAGGAGCCCAACCTAGTTTCCATAATGGTTCTTTACCTATTCAAATTTCAAGGCCTCATTCTTCTAGGTGGCTACCTCGATGGCCTTTTTCTAGCAAGCACTTAGACTTCCTCCACCAAGATATTTCTAGTTTTTACTGCTAACCTCCTCAAATCAAGGTTCACCTTAGCTAGCTATTGCAACAATAGAAAAATTTAGTGCTAGAAAACTAAAGATTTGTAATGAAACAATTTGACTTTGGGTTCCACAAGCCTTGAGAAAGGGATCTGAAGTGCCTTGGATGATCTTGGTGATCACCCAGGGACTTACAATATGTAAAATGATGTAAATAAGTTTAATTAAAATTGCAAATCTAATCCCATAGAAACAAAAAATAAACTTATACTACACAAATGAACTGAAAATATTTTTTAAAATAATAAAAATTGTTACAGAAAAAAGTTCAAATGAATACAAGTTAGTGTGCTTTAAATGTATAAAGAGCTAGATAGAGGGTGCTTGAAGCTAGATGAAGTTGACAGAGTATGTCTTGCAGTTAGCTTTACTCTCTAGAAGTTCCAATTTGTGCTCCTAAAGCACTTTGATTGTCACTTTGGCACTAAATTTGCATTGTGGTGGTGAAGTTGTTGCTGGACTTCTAGTGAATTACCATTATTCTAAAAGTCTTTGGTTCAACCTGAATGCAAAATTTCCAAAAGTCCTTTTAATGTGGTATTCTCTGATTTATATAGGTCATTGGTGTTAGTTCGTTGCTACAACTCTCTGCCATGATCGCTTACAAATTGTTACAAATTATAGGTGTTTACAGGTCATCTAGCTTTGATTTATTTATCAAATTTGGCAAGTTTTATGCATTTTTATGCTAGCTTCATCACAAAATATGCTAGCCATTATATCTTGCACTAGTGCCAACATATTTGTTTAATGCCTAAATTTATACATTGGTTGCAGGTGTCTTCAACATAAAAATCAAATCCCAAAAAATTATACATTGGGTACAAGTGGTTCCAACGTATAAATTGCTATGGCCAACATAAAAATAAAGGAAACCCCAAATTTGGTGTTTCGTAAGGCATTTTCAGCCTCCCGAAGCCTAGGCACATGCATAATACAACTTTTTTCACATAGAAAATGAGGCATTCACAACTTATGAAGCATTTTTTAGCCTCCATAAGTCTAGATGTGTGAGAGTGCAGCCTATGAACTGCAAACTTTACATTTTATAACAAGAATTCTACCTCAAATTCTAGTGATGAAGGTTATAATGCCAAGTGCTAGGAAAAATATGGCAATTGTATCTACCATTATTTTTATACCAAATTATAATGAATTTTGGCCATGGGCTGCAACATGAATTTTCTTTATGGTGTTTCAACTACCCACTACTGTTGAATAAATTCAACCATTGACTACTGTTGAATAAATTCAACCATTGGATCTTTCTTTTGTTCAACATTATGCAAATGATGAATGTCCTTGGTGAGGACCAAGTTATCTTTATGGACTTGAGCCAAATATTTATTGGTGTTAAATGTCAAGGCTTTCGATAAGAAGGCATTAAAGACTACAACCTCCTTCACATGCTCAACCTTTAATTCTTTGTTGAAGCTATTCAAAAGCTTCATCTCATGTGAGATATGGGTTAAGAATGGTGGGGTCAAAGAGATGGACTCACAACTCCACAACTTTGGCTATCAATCATTGGTTTTTGATGGTGGCTACTTGTAGTTGAGCATTAGCAATGATAAGTTTGCCCTTCATTTCTAGTAGCTTTTACTAGATTGTTGTGATTTCATTTGCGAGATCAAAGATCTCTATAAGTGGTTGCCCAACTCCCCCATGTCTTTCTAACACTTCTTTGTGTTGGGTTGCACTCAATGAACCGCCTCCCACTCTTGCAAATGTTTGAATATCCTTCATGACAATAATATATAGGATAGATGTTGTAGGAGCATTTAGGGCTTTAACTACCTATTGGCCAACACCTCAACTATTGTCTCTTATTCTCAGTGCTACATCACCATCTTATGTAATAGAGGTTGACAAGCTCCATATATTCCTTTATGTAGATTTCTGTCTTGTTGTATGTGTCTAAGCCATTAAAGATTGGAAACCATACATCACCTCTTTTTTGGAGTTGTTGGAGGGTCTCATTCATCTTTGTCTTGGCCAACTATATCTCCTTTTCATTCACCTCTTTGACAAGCCTAACCTGGTCCCTATAATGGTTTTTGACTCATTCAAATTTTAGGACTTTATTCTCCCAAGCGGCTACCTTGATGGTCATTGGTTAAGTTCTTAGACTTCCTCCATCAAGAGATTTTTGTTTTCTACTGCCAACATCCTAAAATCAAGGTTCACCTTAGTTAGCTACTCTTACTACTATTGAATGAATTCAACCATTTGATCTTTCTTTGTTCAACATTACGTGGGAGATGAATGTCCTTGGTGATGACCAAGTTCTCTTTGTGGACTTGAGCTAGATCCTTATCAATGTTAAATGCGAAGGCTTCTAACAAGAAGGCATCAAAGACTACAACCTCCTTCACATTCTCAACCTTTTTGATTCTTTGTTGAAGCTATTGAAAAACTTCATCTCATGTGAGGTTTGGGTTGAAATGGTAGGGTTAGAGAGCTGGGCTCGCAACTCTACAACTTCAACAGCAATTCATTGGTTCTCAATGGTGGTTGCCTATAGTTGGGCATTGACAATGATGAGTTTGCCCTTCATCTCTAGTAGCTTTGATTAGGGTGTTGTGATTTCATTTGGGAGATCAAAGATCTCTAGAAGCAATTCCCTAATTACCACCAGTCTTTTAATCACTTCTTTGTGTTAAGCTACACTCAATTGACCACTTCCCACTCCTATAGATGTTTAAATATCCTTCATGACGGTAATGTCTGAGACAAATGCTACAAAACTATTTCAAGTTTTAGCTATCCTATCAATGACCACCTTTGCCATTGTCTCTTGTCCTTAGTGTTGCATCACTAGGATAGTCACTCCTTCACCTTCCTCTATGTTCACCAATAAAGTCATAGCATTCTTAGAAATTTCATTAAATTCTTGTCTATGGATGGACATCATAACCTCTCAGGTGCTAAGATTTGTTCTTGTAGGTGCCTGAGTTCACTATGCTGAGAATAGCTGGGTGATTTCCTCTAATAACCTGATGGTCTTTGATGAGTGGCGAGGTATCCCTACACTCAACCATATGAATATGAGTGTACATGCATGATTCGGTTGAATTCCAAGGACTAAGTGCTTATGCACTTTCATAGAACCTAGACGAGTTAGTCAATCATTGGCTTCCCATGCTTACTTATATAGCACAATTGTATGGTTAAGTAAACTTGAGGCATATGATTTTTATATATTTTCTGATGTTTTATGTCCTGATGCTACAAAGGGAGAAGTGAACTAATTTAATTTAACTAATTGACTATGCTCTAACCAGTCCTAACACTAACATCCATTCCCACTTGCCATACACATCCTGAACCAATGCAACACTATTGGCATTACAAAACGCTAATTGTTACTAGGTTACCAAGTGTTCCACACATGCTCGAAGTGGTCGTATTGAGTATGCTTACTTAGGAGAGTTAACAAGGTGAGAGAGAGAACATTAATTAATTAAGGAAAGCATTAAATAACTGTAAAAAACATTAAATAAGCTATTCTGAATGCTACAAGGTTTATCATAAAGTTTGTCTTTATTTCTGGCCACAAGGCGTGCTTAGGTACGCAATGCTCGAATAAAGATCTATTCACTTTATGACTCCTACTACAAGCACTCAGAAATAATTCTAACTCTAAGGAAGGAAAACTGTAAGAATTCGAGTAAGGGACTAAGACTAACTATGCAAACCAAGTGCGCCCACCTCTTATTTCTAGGGGATGAGGTGGGTCTTGACATCAGATGCCTAATATCGCTTATTGATCTCCGATATCGTGGACCCGATATCGCGGCTCATCATACCCCCACGACTAAATGAAAACTAATCCTTGAGTTCCTTACAAAATATTGGGAAGGTATGGGATTATTGACTGAATGACAACTGACAGTGACATGGGTGACAGACTTAAAGTGCCTAATGAACGGATTGACAAACATATTACAGCATTCGTGTTCATAACCATTATGGTGAACATTGTACATAGATGACATCCAGACCCTAATTTGACAGCTTGAAGAGAAAGAGAGAGAGAAAAGAGAATGAGGTACACTGCTACCAATGTCAAAAATGTGCACTCCATTGTTTATCCATAGCCATGTGATGAAGCGTGTTCTTTGCGTAACTACTCCTGCTCTAGTCCATCCTAAGTGCTCCCTCCTATCCTAGTCCATTGTTTATATGATCGCCATTTGCACACACAACACAATCATGAATTAGCAAGGATAGATAAGATACAATGTAGTTGATACCTTACCTCGATATGAAGTACCTTGGCTGGGTTATGGGTATGGCAGATACTGGGTTAGAGGTTTTTAATTGATAACTACCCAAGGTGTAAGGGTGAGATAGGTAATAGAATGGAAAAATTTGTGACAGGGCCCCAACGACTAAGAGCAAACCTCCGGTAGCAATAGGGCGGAAAAACTAAAGGAACAAGAAAGATAAGAGAAATAACAATGGTGAAGCCAATAAAATGAATGTCATGGATGGGGATGAATGGTTGATTGCCATGAATGTTTAAGGGAAAGAACTTAACAATTGTACCATAAAGGAATGTTAGTGGGTCCTCCCCAAAGTAGGCTCATGCCTTTTATGCCTTGACAAACCCACAAACCAAAGAGTCCGTAGGCTCTAGGAATGACGTATGAAATAATGGTTAAGAACTTTACCCACAAGAAGTTACCAAAGATGAAAAATGGCTCAACCAAGATATAGACTGATCATAAAACTAGAAATGAGGTGGAATATGGGAAGAAATATGGAAGGAGAGGAGAAAATGGACTGGAATCCCAAGAGCAAGGTTGTGTAAAGTCCCTTGTGTATTATATGGTTACGGTGAATAAATAGAATTCATTCCAAATCCATATTCAAACAAACCACATTCAATGACCTCGCATCAACGCATTTGACCAACCCATCCTCTTGAAGTAACAAGAATGCATTCATAGAGTCACCACCATTCCAAGGAGAGAAAGACAGAGAAGCAGGAAGTGAGAAAGGACCTTAGTTAGAGGGAACCTTCAGGCATGGGTAACATGTCTTTTCAATGCCATAACCAGTGTTTGTAGCCCATATTTTGTTATTATGTCTACGAGGNAATGCCATAACCAGTGTTTGTAGCCCATATTTTGTTATTATGTCTATGAGCTGTGCTTTGATTTCTCACCTTTTTTTTATGTGAGAACCACACCATGTAAAGACTTATTTAATTCATTGAACTTTCTGATGTTTGGTCAATGGTGGAATGGTGGAAAACCCATGAAAAACATCCAAGTACCCAAGAGAATAGCTAGCACAAGTGTATCGAATCCCCTTGAAGTCACACCCTTTTCAACCATTGAGTCCTTCCTTGGTTTGACGAATACCAAGTCATCAATTCATTAATAAGTTTATTTAGAAAAAGGGATAGTACATTTCCAAGACAAAGGAGATCATAGAGTTAAATGGAGGAATGGATGACGTGGACTCATTGCCTATTCTATCAAAAGAACCATATCTTAGTATCAACATTGAAAATCAAAGGTAAAAACCCAACACTAACAATCAACACCATTATAGTACAATCCACCATCATGAGCACTTAGTGTATGACAAATGAAGGTAAATCAAACAAAGAAATAGTAAAAAATGTGAATGATGGTGTAAAAAAAATAAGTAAAATTGAAAAGATGTGTAGAATAAAATATGTAAAATAAAAATACAAAAAGAGCTTAGGGCTTAGAATGGTTAGCATTGGTGGCCATCTCCCCCACTACTGAGTTGGAAGGAGGAGATCCAAAATAACGAGTAGGGTTGTCCACCAACAGAGGTAGTATTGGTGCTGCCTATTCTAGACTCATGCAAAGGTTTGGTTTATTGGATGTTGATCAATAATTTCTTATCCGGGCTCTCAGGTTTGTAAATCATCATGGCCCCTGAAAGAAAAGTTGCATGAATAATATAAGGTCCTTCCTACAACATTTGAAATTTAGTGTGTTGTGGCATGTGTGTGGGGTTCCAATAAAGAACCTTATCCCCCGGTTGGTATTTAACTTTTCTAATTTTTAATTCATGATATTGTTTATTAAAGGCCTTGTGCAATTCATTAGGTAATAGGGCAGCTAATTAGTTTTCATCAAGCAAGTTAAGATTCATCAACTGCTCTTTCTATGCTAGATTAAGGTCAAGGTTGAGATCACATGCCGTAGATAGTGTACGGAGCTTAGCTTGAATAGGAAGCATTGGAAGTTTCCCATACACAAACTCATAAGGAGAGTAGCCTATAGGGAGTTTCCATGTAGAGCGGTATGCCCAAAGAGCATCATTCAATTTGGTGCTCTAGTCTCGCCTATATTTGCTAATCGTTCATGTCAATATTTTTGTAATCTCCCTATTGGTGACTTCAACTTGACCGTTCACTTGAGGATGATATGGTGTAGTCAGTTTATGCTCGACTCCCAAGTGTTGCATCAGTTTTTGAAAATTCGCACCTATAAAGTGTGTGCCATTGTCAGAAATAAGCGCATGAGGCACACCAAACCTATTTATGATTTGCTGTTGAACAAATCATGCAGCAGTAGATGATGTATAGTCCATAATAGTGGCTGCTTCTTTCCACTTTGTGAAATAGTCAACAACAATAACAATGTAGGCTTTTCCATTGTACATTAGTGTAATAGGCCCCATAAAATCAATTTCCCATATGTCAAAGGGTTTTAAAGGTTGAATCCATTGTTGTGGACCCTCCATCCTAACAGTCATTCCCCCATCACGTTGGCAATGCTCACAAGATTGGATGAAATGATGAGCATCCCAGAACAATGTAGGCCAATAATATCCTGCAAGTAAGATTTTAATGGTTATTCATCTCCTAGCATAATGAGCCCCACAAAGGCCCTCATGAGCATCTTAGAGAACTCGTAATTGATCTACATCAAGAATATATCATCGAACCAAGCTGTCAAAGCATACCTTATAAAGATGCTCATTAATTTCCATGAAATACTTGGCTTGGTTTAGAAACTGCTATTTCTTTTTAATGTCTAACTCTTGTGGTGTTTCTTGTGTAAGGAGATAGGTAAGAATGCTACTATACTAATTTGTCTCCATGGTTAATTGATTATTTACTACACCTATAAAGAGGAATTCATTAGGAAAGTAATCAGAAAGAGGATATTCATCCTTTTTGTTGTCCCATCTTAACCAAGATAAATTATTAGCAACAATGTTCTCGGTGCCTTTATGATCTATCATCATAAGATCAAACTCTTGTAAGATTATGAGCCATCGTATGATGCAAGGGCTCACCATTGGTTTATTCAGTAGGAACCAAATTGCACTATGGTCTGTGTGTACAAATACCTTATAGTCCAATACATAGTGCTTAAACTTATCTAGTGAAAACTCCATAGTCATTAACTCCTTTTCTATTGTGGTGTAGTTAAGTTGTGCACCAACAATACTTCGACTTGCATAGTGGATGTAATAGGGTTATTTTTGGTCATCTAATTGCATGAGTACAGCTCCTAAGGCAAATTTGGATGCATTAGTCATAATATGGAATGGCCTGAACTAGTCAGGAGCTTGTAGAATGGGTGTTTCTACAAGCTTCTACTTCAAGGTCTGGAAAGCTAGTTCACATTCCTTGATCCATTCAAAAGTTACGTCCTTTTTCGTTAGTTCAACCAATGGTTTTATAACCTTTGAAAAGTTCTCTATGAATCTTTTATAATAGCCAGTGTATCCAAGCAATGATTAGATATCTTTTATAGTTTCAGGTTGGTGTGTGATTCCTTGGATGACTTTGATCTTTTCAGGGTCTACCTCTATCCCTATTTGTGAAATCTTATGCTTGAATACTACGCCTTCTTAGACCATTAAATGCCTTTTTTGCTAGTTGATCCTTAAATTGGTTTCAACACATCATTTTAGTACTTGCTCTAATCGGTCCAATGCTTAATCGAAGTTCACTTTGTAGGTGGAGAAATTGTCCATGAAGACCTCTACACCATTCCCTATTTGCTGCTGAAAGATACTTAGAACCAAATGTTGAAATGTTGCAAGAGCATTACGCAAGCCAAATGGCATCTGTTTGTATGCAAATGTCCCCCAAGGACTTGTGAACATGGTCTTGTCTTGGTCTTTTGGTGCTATTTGGATTTGGTTGTATCCATTGTACCCATCCAGAAAACTATAGTAGCGATGCCCTGTAATGGTGTCTAATACTTGGTCAATGAATGACAATGGAAAATGGTCTTTGAATGTTTCCACGTTTAGTAGCCTAAAGTCTATACACACCCTCCATTTACCTCCCTTTTTGGGCACAATAACTAATGTATTGACCCATTTGCTATCAGCAATGGGGTAGATGAACCCAGCTTTTAGAAGTTGTTCAATTTCTTCTTTAACCACTTACTTCAGCTCTGGGTTCAATCGCCTCTACAGTTGTTGTCAAGGCTTCATGGAGGGGTCAGTGTAAATCCTATGTTGGCATATCCTAGGGTCTATTCCAGTTAATTTGGGATATGATCAAGAAAAGGCTTTCAACCACTTGTTCACCATTTCCAGTAGTCTCACTTTTTGTTGAGGAGTAAGCTTAGCATTAATAATTACTAGTTTTTCATTTTTGAGAAATGTGTACTTCATACCGATGGGCAATGATTTTAACTCAAGGGGCTCTTGCTTAAAGTTGTTAGGGATTTCCAACTTCCCCCAGTTGATATTTTCAATGTCAAGACTTGGAAGTTGGCGATGAACTTGCTCTAATGTGTCTATGCTATCAATGTAAGTGCAAGTCAAACCCTCAGTTGGTTCCATGCATGTAGTTGAATTGCTCTCTTGGTCAGCTATTAGCCATTGGGTGCCTTCCTATCTTGTGGCTACTGCATACAACCATCTTTGTATGTTAGTTACTTGTGCATACTAGTTGCATGCAAGCAATGTTAAATGTTGTATGAAATATGAATTTTTCACGCAATTACACCCTATGTTACTATATGCAATGCATGGAACTTTCTTCTTCTCGATCTTTCTGAATGTATTTTCCTTTGATATCTCTAGGGAAAGATCACACATTCCTAGGCATGCGTCAATTGTGCTCAACCATGCTCTTCCCATTATGATTGGGAAGTTCCCCTTTCCATTGTTAACTTGAATCACTAGGAAGTTGGCTAGATATGACCACCCACAAATAGTGGTGATGATGTCCTCCACTAGTACTAATGGGACAGTGATGGACTAGTCGGCCAACTCTAAATGTATGTTACTCTTTTTCAGTGGAGACAGGTTCCAGGCTTTATACATTTCTTGAGAGATTAAGTTAACACCAGAACCTGAATCCAAAAGAGCCTTGCACAGTTCATTCCCAACAATTTGTAAATATATAAGAGGACTCCCAAGATCAAAGAATTTCCTAGGAAGATGGCCAGCCTTAATCCAATCAGTAATGGCATGCGTCAACATGACTATGTGTGTTGCATGTGGCCTTTGGTTTGAAGGGAGTTCCGAAGTTTCGAATGATGGTAAGGCCTTTGGAGAGTTAGCTGCTTGTGACTGCAAGGACTTGGTTGGACTGTTGGTCCTAAAGAAAGGTCTCTTCTTTACATGATTGTCTAAACCAATAGTAGGGTGAGGATTAATAGCCCTTATAGTGTTACATTCCTGCAACTAGGTAGGGAGCTCACTTTGCATGGCTGGAGTAGGTGGTAATGGAGTTAAGGGTGGAAGAGATGTAGCTAGATGAGAAGGATAGTATGTTTGTGGAACATCACCCCTAGGAGAAGGATTTCTATAATACTCATGGACTTGGTAGTGAGGTTGGAAAGTAACATGACCAATAGAGTCACGTGGAGAGATCATCTACTACACGTAGTATCCATACGGGTCAAGTTGATGGTAAGGGTACTGTTGATGTGGTGGTGGAATTCCCCATGATTGTGGGTGCTGCCACTATTGGTATTGCTCATGTGGTTGTGGTGGATTTCCACTTGGATAATACATCAAGGGTTGGTGGAACTATCTTGGGTTACCTTGGGGATAAGGTAACCTTCGGGGTGCTTTCCTTTTGTTTAATTGTGGGTTGAGTGCATACACCCTAGACTCTTGCAGATGTGAGATTATAGGACAACATCCCTTAGGATGGTCATATTGGCATATCTCACATCCACCATCATTATCTGTATCCAAATCCACAACCTCTTTGATGATGGCAACTTTGCCCTTACCTTTGTTATGTGCATATTCAGTTTCTTTCTTTTTCCTCCTTTCTCAATCACTACCTGGTTTCCTAAACTCCTCTACTATTTTGAGAATGGTTTGAAATCTATTATCTAGGGAGTCCCACATTTGGTCCACCTTTGTCGATACTTCTGATGCAAGTTTTTGAATGGGCAAAGTTTTCCTATTCATCATCTCTTCAAGTGGTGACTCTTCTTCATCCTCACAAAATCTAGCCCCCTTCCTTTGGAGTAAAGGATCTCTATTGTATTCCTCCACACTCTCTCTTTTCCTTAACTCACCTTCCTCTTTGGCAACTTACTCCAACAGTCTTTGTACTTGATGGACTCTAAGCTCGGGCAGTCTTCCCTGGGCATAAGTCCCAAGAGTTCTTCGTGTTTCATGCCTAAGCCCATCTACAAGATGGTGTAGTTGTTCCCTCTGCAAGTAACCATGGCCTGGTCAATGATGTAACAATGCATAATATCAGCCCATGGTAGCATCCAAGGGTTCGTGTCCTCCTTTTTTCCATCCTTGGATTTGCTTTCGTAGGTTGGACACTCAGGAGTACGTTTGATACTTATCATTGAACAGTTCTAACATGGTACTCCATTGGTGAATGGACTCTAGTTCTAAGGAAAGGGTCCCCTTTCTTGGTTGCTTTGTCTATGATTCCTATTTTTCTTACCATTATCCTTAGGGTCTTTTCCATTACGACTATGTCCAAATCCTGAATGAAAGGGTGAAGGAGATGATGAAGGTGAAGAAGGAGGACTATCACCATGATTGTGCTTGCTTCCTTCTCCTCGGTAGTCATGGCCTCGATTATGGTTATGATCAAAATGTCCATCTTTTTCATGTGTTCGTGTTCCTTTTCTAGATCCTTTGTGTCCGTAGATACCAGAATCCAGCTTATGGATAGTTGAGTAAAGATTCTGATACACCACCCCTTGACCGAAGTCAATGGGAGGAACATCATTATGTGGGAGACCTCCCAAGGTAGGTTCACCACCCTCATTTTCACCTATGACATACAGGACACTCTAAGACAACTTCCCCTTCATGGGTTCATAATGTCTCTCTTGTTGTAGATCCCTTTGATGTTGTGCCTCCGTGGGTCGATACTCTCTCGAGTCATGATCATGCACAATGTACTTAGCCTATAAGTGCTACATACCAATTCATGTGAGAGCATGAGGAAGCATGCCTGAGACTGAGCAATTGGGAGGTAACACTGTGTTATCTTCTAAATCATGCCAACATAATTGTTCATCCTAGTGGAGGATAAAGGTAAAGTTTGGTATATCCTCATTGAGATGAATGTATACCACATGAAATTGTTGGGGGACTGGCGGATTATCATGTGTACTACACCTCTGATTATTGTGGCTCATCAATCTTGGTAATCTCATTGAGATGGCTTAATGCTAGATAGTAAACCAATGGCTCCCCTCCACCTACTAAACCTTTTTGTTGTTGTAATTGCTACTCATAGAGTTTCAAAAGTCATTCTGTAATTGCAAGTGCTTTTGGTGTGGTTTCCCTAGTAGGTGATAATGATGGTGGTCTCTTCTCTTCTTGTAGATTTTTAGCTACTTTATATTTCATCATATCCTACCAAGATGCGGTAGGAGCATGGCAATGTGTCATTTGCTTTATGTGGTATGCCTCCTCATTTATAGAGTTTTCGAATGAGGCATGGAAAGAGGAGTGTCTGCCTTCCTCTATCATTTTCCTTGAACCACTTCTCTATCTCAAGATAGATGAGCTATGGAAGGTTGACTAGGAATTTGCCACTTAGAGTGGTGCACATATGGGCGAAGAAGGGTCTAACCTTGCTTGGCCTCACCATGGGGCTTAAGTGATAGGCTGTGATTTTGAAATAGATGTGCTTCACCTTGTTGAGTGCATTGTACTCCTTATGATCTACCCCATAGTAGTGCTAGATCCATTCTTTCTTGGCCTCTGAGTTTGCCTACGTTAATATTTCCAGCAAGGTTGCCCTAATATTAGGTAAATCGAGGGCCTCTACAATGGTCTCAACCAAGTAAGAGGTGATGTCTTTAATTTTAATAGATGCATCTTCCTATCAGTTGTTCCAAAATAGCTAGGTCTCCCACATGTACCATTCTTCACCAGAGGAGAGAATGGGCCACATAGGAAACCCCTATAGTTTTGTGTGAACTTTCTTGGGCACCAATTCTAAGAAAGATTGGAAGTTGAGTTCTTGGAGAACCAAACTCTAAACCTTCTTGCCTTAATTGGCTAGTTTGAGTAGTAGGAATCTATTGAATAAATCCCACTTCAAGATCCTTCCAAAGAGGTCCTATTGCATGGATTTTCTTTAGCCCCTTATTCTTGAGGCTGTTGTTGCTAGTGCTAGCTCCTTCCTCTGATGGCCACTTCTCCCTTGGTTGGGAAGGTCCCCCCATTAGTGCTCCCCTCTTTGGTACCATTTGTAATCACAAATGCAACCATGGATTAACATTTTAGTGTATAACCTTTAGTTCCTTTTTGAAATCTTTCTTATTGGGTTAGGTTACACTTAGGTTCATTTGTGATACTAGTAGGTTCATTATTTTATTTGTTGGCTACTAGAGGTTTTTTATAAGGTTTAACTTGGTTTGGATAAGGATTTTCATATTATTTTAATACTTAAACCTTGGGAAGTTAGAAAAATTCCAAAAAATTTCTATCATAAACTAAAGGTTTGTGGTGCCCATTACGAAAAGCTTACCTCTAGTAGTTAGGGGATTGAAGAACAAGAGCAATTGAGTGAAAGGTTTGTAAGTTATGGCACTTGAAAGGTCTTTAAACTCTGAAAATGGTAAAAACTCCTCGTGCATTGGAAGGCAAATGTGAAAAAATGGCTAGGTATCGACACATATATATACCATGTTTAGACTACATTGATGAGGATGTGTTGATGTAGCTATTTTTAGTAAATTTTCTTATGAAAAAACTAAGTATTTTGGAAAAATTTGAGTATGAAATGAGAGTTCAAAGAAAGCTAGAAAAGTTGAGAATGATGACAACACATGGAAGATGGCATGAGATTGGCTTAGAAAAATACATTTGGAGAGAAATGAATATGCCAAGGTGTTATAAAATTGAATGTTTATGTTGTAATATGATGGGACTGAATGCAAAATGATCAAGGAATAGGAAGTTTAATTAAAGAAGACCAAAGAGTATGCAAGCGGATCCTTCCTAAAGCAAGCTCATGCTAATAATACCTTTGCATGCCCACATATCAAGGAGTTCATCAATCCCAAGGATGATGAATGATCATTGTCAGTTAAAGATTGAAATCGTCAAAGGATTATGACATACCAAAATGGACTAGTAATTAATCACGATAGGAGGTAATGAGGTGGTCAATGACAACATCAGAGGGATGGGAGAGAGAAAATGAAATGAAGTCTCACATCTTGGTCACATGAAGACCTTAAGAAATTTGTGAGTAAGATGACTGGATACTATCCCATCCTTAGTCGGAACCAAGTCCATCCACTTCTAGTAACTTTACATTGCCATATTCAGATCTTCCAACTCCCAAGAGTTCATAACTACTCCCCAAGATCAACCATCACTCCAAGTAGAGAAGAAAAGAGAAGCAGGAAATTAGGAAGGACCTTAGTTAGAAAGGTGCCTTCAAGCATTGGTAACATGTCTTTCTAGCCCCATAACCATTACTTGTAGCCCATTATTGTGTCTATGGGTGTGCTTTGGATTCCCATTTTTTTATGGAAATTACAACATGTAAAGACATGCTTCCTATTATTGGTCGATAGTAGAAATGATGAGAGATCAATGAGAATATCCATAAAACTCAAGAAAGTAGTTAGGTATAAAAGGTGATAAATCCCTTTGAATCCACACCCTATTCTATTCCACTTGGTCCATTTCAAGTCCATTAAGTATCAAAGTCATTGATTCCTTATAAGTTGTAATTAGGAAAGAACCTCATGCTTCCAAGATAAAAAAATCCATAAAATTAAGTGATGTGGATGGACGATGAGGACTCACTGCTTGATATTATCATAAAATTAATGTTCCATTAATCAATTTCATAATCCAAAAATGAAATCTAGTCATTGAAAAATCAATCCAAACATTAGATATAGTTTTTAATGAACTTCTAGTAATGGCAACTGTGGCATCAAGTGCAAGATTCCTAATGGACAACAAATAAGAAAACAATCCATAAGGAAAAATAAATAAGTGAAAATATATTAAATAAGTTGCAAATAATTAAAAAAACATGATTAAGAAAAATAAAAAAGTAAAAAAACTAAGTAGCCATCATTGAAGCTTAACATGTATGGCCATCTCCTCCATGATTGAGTTGGAAGAAGAAGATCTGAAAGATAGAACATGCTTGACCATTAGGTGAGGTATTCTTGCCATTGGTTATCCTTGATTCAAGGAAAGGTTTCACTTGTTGAATGTTGACTACCAATCACTTGTTTGGGCTAGCAGGATGGTAGATTGTCACGGTCCCAAATGGAAAATTTGTGTGAATAATAGGTTCTTCCCATAGCTTTTGGAATTTTTTGTGTTAGGATATGTGCATAGGATTCTAATAAAGAACCTTATCTTCCAATGGGATTTTAAATTTTCTTATCCTTAAGTCATGACATTGTTTGGTATGTGCCTTGTGTACTTCATTCAAGGACAAAGCTACTAATTGGTTTTTGTCTAGCACAATTAGTATCATTAATCATTCTCTTTAGGCTAGACTCAAATTCAGGTCAAGTTTAGAAGCTATTAAAAGTGTACATAGCTCTACTTGGATTAGATAGGAACAGTTGGAAGTTTTCCATACACTAACTCATAAGGGGAATAACCTATAAAAATTTTTCATGTTGATCGATAAGCTCAAAGAACATCATTGAGTTTTGTGCTCTAGTATTTCCTATATTTACTAATTGTACAAGTTAGTATTCTAGTTATTTTCCTATTTGTGACTTTTGCTTAGCTTGAGGATGGTATGGAGTTGTAATTTTATGTTTGACCTCTAAGCACTGCATTAGTTTCCAAAAATTTGCACTTGTAAGATATGTTTCATTATAAAAAATTAGTGCCTTTTGCACACCAAACTTGTTTACCACATTTTGTTGTACAAACCATGCCACTATAGAGAATAAATAGTCGATTTTGATGGCAGCTTTCACCTACTTAGTGTAGTAGTTAATTACAACAATGATGTATGCCTTTCCATTAAACGTAAGGTTGATGGATCCAATGAAGTCAACTCCATAAAGATCAAAAGGCTTTAGTGATTAAATCCATTATTGGAACCCTTTCATTCGCACTATCATCCCTCCATCTCTTTGGTATATGTCACACAAATGAAAGAATTGGTGGGCATCCCTAAAGATTGTTGGCCAGTAATATCTTGTCATGAGCATTTTAATGGTTGTTCTCCTTCCAACATAATGGCCCCCACAAGAGCCTTCATGAGAATCTTAAAGGACTTAGAGCTGATCAGCATCAGGTACATACCATCGTACCAAGCCATTAGCACAACTCTTGTAAAGGTTACCCTTAATTTCCATGTAGTGTTTAGCTTGATGAAGAAACTATTATTTCTTCATATTATCCCATTCTTGTGGTGTCCCTTGAATAAGTGGATAGGAGAGGATTTCATCATACCAGTTAGAATCTTTAGGATTTCACTTGGAAATTGGTCAAATAAAGGTCATGCATCCTCTTTGTTATCTCATCTTAACCAATGACAAGTGATCAGTGACCACATTCTTAGTCTCCTTTCTATCCACCATAGTGATATCAAACTCCTAGAAGCCACCATATGACATGGGGGCTTACCATTGGTTTGTTCATGAGGAACTGGATAACACTATGGTTTGTGTGCATAAAAACTTGATATCCAAGCACATAGTACCTAGATTTTTCTAAGGCATACACCACTACCATGAGCTCATTTTCTGTAGTGTTGTAGTTTAATTATGCTTCCACAATACTTCAACTTGCAAAATGGATGTAATAACAACATCTCTAATTGTCGAATTGTGTAAGCATAACCATCAAAGCATAATTGAATGTGTTAGTTATAATGTGAAATGACTTGGACCAATCGGGTGCATGTAGAATTGGAGTTTCCACAAGCTTTTGTTTTTAACTATTTGAATGTATTGTCATATTTCCTAGTCCAGGTGAAAGGTTTATCCTTCTTTGTCAGTTTCATTAATGGTTTAGTGATTTTTGAGAAGTTCTCAATGAAGCATCTGTAATAACAATTATGGCCAAGGAATGATCTTATGTCTTTCACTATTTCTAGTTTCTTGGTGATTCCTTGGATGACTCATACTTTTTCTGGGTCCACCCTCGATCCCTTTGCTAAAATTTTTTTTCCCCAAGACAATGCCTTCTTGGACCATCAAATGCCTCTTCTACTAATTAAGCTTTAAGTTAGTCTCCACACATCTTTACCTACTCAAGATGATCCAAGGCTTACTTAAATATAGCCTCATATGTAGAGAAGTCATCCATGAAGACTTCTATCTCACTATCAATTTGCTATTGGAAGATGCTGAGGACCAATCATTAGAATGTATTTGGGGCATTGCATAGGCCAAATGACATCTTTTGGTATGTAAAATTCTCCCAAGGACTTATTAATGTAGTTTTATCCTAGTTCATCAACACCATTGAGATTTGGTTATAGCCACTATAACCATCCATGAAGCTATAATACCAATGCTCTACTATAGTGTCCAACAATTGGTCAATAAATGGCAACATAAAGTGATCCTTATAAGTTGCCATGTTCAATAACCAAAAGTCTATGCAGACTCTCTAGTTTCCTTCTTTCTTTGAAACAATAACAATTGGGCTAACCCATTGGCTATCTACAATCAGGTAGATGAACCCAACCTTGAGGAGTTGTTCCACCTCCTCCTTGATAACTTGCTTGAGTTTGAGGTTCAATCATTATTGTGGTTGTCTCTTTGGTCTGATGGAGGAGTCTATATAGATACGGTGTTGGCATATCCATGGATATATTCATGTAAGCTCATGACATGACTAAGTAAAGGTTGTTGGCCATTTGTTTACCACCTTCAATAGTTTCTATTTTTATTCTAGAACAAGTCTAGCATTGATGATTATTGACTTATCATTATTGAGAAAAGCATATTCCATGCTTATCGGTAAAGGCTTCAATTCAATGGACTCTTGTTTAAAGTTATTCAGAATCTCCAACTATTCCCAATCTATTTCGCTTTATGAATGGGAGAGTTGATGATGGAGTTATTCCATTTTATTCATGATTTCAATATAAGTGCTAGTTAGGCTCTCAAATGGTTCCATGCACATAGTGGATTTGGTTTAATCATATGTTATCGACCACTAAGTACCTTCTTGTTATGTGGCTGCTGCATACATGCACCTTTGAATCATTGTTGTTTCAACACATTGATTACATGTTTGGAGTGATGTATTTTTGATTGTCCACAGTTTGTGCACACAATGGAACCTTGTGTCACTATATGCAATGCATTGAACTCTCTTCTTCTTGACTTTTCCAAATTCATTTTCCTTGGAAATCTCCAAGGATAGATCTCGAATTCCCATCCTAGCATTGATCATACTTAGCCATGTCCTTTCATGATGACAAAGAAGTCCCCCTTATAATTTTCCACACGAATCACAAGAAAATCAATAGGATAAGACCATATGCAGACAATGGTCACAATGTCGTCGACTAGCCCTAGAAGGATAGTGATGGATTGATTTGCCAACTCTAGTTTAATGTTGCTCTTTTTTAGAGAAGGTAAGTTCTAAGCCTTGTACATTTCTTGGGAAATCAAGTTAACCCTAGAAATTGAATCCAAGAGAGCCTTGGATGGTTTATTTTTGCAATCTGTAAGTAAATGAGGGGACTCTTAAGATTAGATCATTTCTTGGGAAGGTGGCCAATCTTTATCCAATCTGTAACTGCATGGGTCAACATGAAAATGTGGATTTGGAAAAAAGATTGGTTTGAAGTTAGGTCAGTAGAATTTTTAGAGGTAGAAGCAGCAAGATTAGTAGCCATAGGTGTTTATGAGGGTTTCATGGAGCTATTGGTTTTGAAGAATGACCTTTTACAAGGCTTGGGTTCAAGATCACTCAAATAGATATCCAGCTATAGATTTACTACCCTCACATCATTTCTTTGTTATGGCTATGTGGGAATTTCACCCTATATGAATGGAGCAAGTGGTAAGGGTGTAGTAGTTGGTTGTGGTGTAGGAGTTAATAGGTGATGTGGAGGATGAAAGGAAAAAGGAGACTCCCCTCGCAAAGAAGGTGTGTTGTAGTATTCTAGAGGGTAGTAGTGGTAAGGGAAGGAGACATGACTAGAGGATTCATGTAGGGATATAGGCTACTAGACATAATATCCATTGAAATCAAATTTCCTATAAGGATATTATTGTCTTGGTGGTGGCATCCCGCATGACTGTGGATGTTGTCACTACAAATATTACTCTTGAGGTTGAGGAGATGCTCCACTTAGATAATATGGTTGTTGGTGGAATTACTACTTGTAGTTACCTTGTGGATAAGGCAAATGCCTGGGTGCTTGCCACTTTGCCAATCTAGGATTTAATGTGTGCACCCTAGATTCCTGCATATGTGATACCACAGGGCAACACTTCTTAGGAGGTTTGTATTGGTACATTTCACATCCATTGTCATCTATTTAATAATTTGCAACCTCCTTAACTACTGCAGATTTACCCTTATGCTTGAAATTCCCTATTCTACATCCTTTTTCTTTCTTCTTTCTTGACCGCTACTCCTTGATCTTTTCACTCCTTTGCGATTTTCAGAGCTATTTAGAACTTCTCATCCAAAGAGTCCCACATGTTATTTACCTTAGCTGATATTTTAGTAATAGATTTTTGTATCAACAAGGTTTTCCCTCTATGCCACTTCATCAAGTGATGCTTCCTCCTTAGGGTCACAGAAACACATCTTCCTTTTATGAAGGATCCCTATTGTACCTTTCTGCACTTTCACACTTTTTGAGCTCTTCCTCTTCTTTATCCATATGATCTATTAGCCTTTGGATGTGATGGGCCCATAGCTTAGAAAGTATTTCTTAGTCATAGATCCCAAGGATTTTTCTTGTTTCATTTTTGAGCCCATCTACAATATGGCAGAGCTGATCCCTTTGGGAGTATCCATGGCCTAGGCATTAGTGTAGAAGAGAGTACTAGCTATCCAAGGTTTCTTTCAAGGACTCATGATTTTCCTACTTTCATCCTTGGATCTATATATGTAAGTTAGACATTTTGAAGTATGTTTGGTATTTTTCAATGAAGAGTTCCAACATAGTACTCCATTGATGAATGGATTATGATTTTAAGGACTAGTACCAACTTTTAGCTTCCTTGATGAGTGTCCTTGGAAACAACTTTAGCTTCTACCATTTGTTCTCTATGGCATTATGAAAGGCTTGAAGATGATTTTGTGGATTTTAATTGTATTTCCCCTCGAACCTAGGGATATTGTTCACATCTAACCTCTTGATTTGAATATCTTTCAAGTACCTTGGTGGAATTCTAACTACCTCTAAAATGTTCAACATGTTTCAAGTAGCCAATAGAGGCTCATCATAGTCATGGCAATCACAATGGTCCCTATCATGACCATGATGTCTATGATGAGTTCTATTATGCTTTCTTTCTTGATGGTGCTCCTCCCCTTCTTGTTATTCTTGCCCCTATTCTTGATCATCCTAGTGGGATCTATGTTCATCCCTATTCCACCGTTCATTTCCATCCTGATCTTTATAGTTTCTCCAGTTCTCTTGGCTCCTGTTTTTCCTATCAAAGTTTGAGAAGGAAGATGATGAGGATGATGAGGGTGAAGAAGAAGGAGAAACAATAGAATGATGCCTGCTAGTTCTTCTCCTTTGGTCCTTGCCTTGATCAGCTTGCTTTTCTTTATCTTTGTGCTTGTAGTTATCTTTACCATTAAATGAGTGGCTACATTTGTTATCTTTTGAGGCTCCCTAGTCTTGAAAATTGGTGTTTCCCTCACCTAGGTTGTCCAAAGTTGATTGCAACCTTTGGTTAAGGGTCTCCTCATCATAAAAAGAAGAGTCCATGTATTGGGATTGGCCTAAAAAGAAGTCCTCTTCTTTCTTATGTTGTTGCAAGAATAATTGGGTTGGGATCCTCTTGCCCTTAGAGGCCTCGTATCATGCTTCCATCTATTGATCCTTCTTATGCTATGCATTGGTAGGGTGATAATTGTAGTAAGTATGGTCCTGGACCTCATACTCTGCATTGAGTGTAGCAATGCCCAACTTGATGAGATTTTTCATTAGCATGGCAAGAATAGATCAGTTGTGAGGCAACACAATGTTGCCTTCCCTATTCTTCCAATGCAGCTACTTGTCTTGATGTAGGATGAAAGTAAAATCCAGATGGGTGTAGATAACATGAAGTTGTTGGGATATTTTTTGGACCTCCTATCAGTGATTGGATTAATTTGTAAATGGTGGAGATTTGTTCCTATGAGAAGAAGCCATGTTAGCTTTTACTAGAAATAGTGGGCTTGTTATTATTTTCTTAATGATTTATCATTGATTAGTCCTTACAATGTCTTTGCATAATGTCACAGTCTTGTCCTACTTAGCTAAACTAAATCCCCGGTGATGAGTGGCGAGGTACCCCTACACTCCACCATACGAATACGAGCATGCACGCACGATCCGGTCGAACTCCGCAGACTAAATGCCTTAACGCCACACGAAACACTTGGGGTTAATCGTTCGTTGTCTTCCCAGGCTTGCTTGTAAGTGTCATGGTGTATGGTTAAGCAAGTCTGAGGTATGTGATTTTTTTGGTATTTTCGGCTTATCTTCTATGCTACCAGGAGGAAAGAGTTGAGAAACTAAACTAACTCTAACTAAGATCTAAGTCTAAATTAACTAGCGTCAGCATTCGTTCCCACTTACCGGACACACCCTGAACTATGCAACTGGCGCTTACCAAACGCTAATCGTTACTGGGATCGCCACACGTAACGCAAGTGCTCGAAGTGGTCGTACTGAGGCACCTATTTAGCCTACGTGTGATAAGCAGCCGATTCCTTGACTAGCAGTACACGTCCGTAGACGCTCGTAATCAAGTCGTCCTTGAACGCATTAGGAAAGCAGTAAAGGAAGGCAATAAATGAAACCACGTGCTGCAAGGTTTATCCAAACAAGTTCGTCTTTATTGCCGTACACAACTTGGGTTCAGGTTACAAGCTACTCGAATAAAGAGCCGTTCACTCTAGGACTCCTACTGCGGGCACATGGGGAAAAATTCTAACTTTGGAGTGATCAATCTGCCAGAGCTTCGCTACACTAGCCAGGATTGGGAAATGAAGGGAGTGCCGCCTCTTATTTATAGATGTGGCAGCGGGACGCGATATCGCGTATGCGATATCGTGGCCTAGTGCAAGTCGCGTCTCATCATACCCCCATGACTGAATGAAAACTCGTCCTCGAGTTCCTTACAAT
>MNCI01010135.1:34922-46943 GCA_015680685.1 Gnetum montanum | reverse complement strand
AAAATTATTAAATATAAACAATACAAAGGAAAACTTTAAATATTTCAAAATATTTTTTTAAAATTATTAAATATAAAATACTTATTTCTTAAATTGTAAAACTTAGATTTTTTGCTCATCTACCAATATCGATGAATAAAACATTGAACCTTCAAATGATAACCCATTTTGCTGGCTCCAAAGCAAAAAAAAAAAAGATTAAAAAAATTCTTAAGATTCAATTTTGAAGGTTCATGATAAGTTCACCATTGGTAGGAAAATTAAAACGTAAAACAGCATCATCCATTCAGCTTTAATAATCATCAAGGAATCAAAAACTAATTATTTTCGTTTTTTATTCGCAAACTGTAAACAAAGGGGGAGAAATGTATGTTCGTGATTGATAAATAAGGCCTACTTAATAGTGGAATGACAACATAATCAAAGAAATATACATTTAAAAAATAAGAAACCTAGAAAGGTAGCAGTTTTATGATTACACAGAGTTGGAGTTGCAATAGATTCTTTTGCTCTTTCTGGTCCCATGCAATCACTAGGAGCATGAACTTGAAAGGAAAAAAGGGCCAACGATTCCTATATGTGAAATCGAAATATTAATTGTCTTATGATTTACACCATCACATGTTCATTTATATGATCCCTTCCCCATGAGGTTGACTACTTTTTCTTTACATAGTTTGCATGTTCAATCTTTCTCAATTTACCAACATAGAAGAATCTTCGTTGAAATTTGATTTCTGTTGTTTGTTTATTGTGTGTTGATAAAGTCAAATTTCATCACAATGCCACATCATAACAACGATGTCATTGATACGATGTCACTACACATGATACATCATCATTGATACGAAGTTTCAGGATGTGTGCACCCTTATAAATACGACAACAACTTTTTCATTTTACTAATAACTCTTGCAGTTTGATTTCTAAGACTTAAACTTAGCAATAGAGAGTGAATGCCCACAGTGTGATGTGTGATAGTTGAACGATGTCTTTATTCGAACAAGTTATACTTGGGTACAAGTTGTGATGGCAATAAAGATGGATACTCTTTCCCATCATTGCAGCATTCCCTTAGTTTCTTTTATTTACTTACCATAATTTTCATTGTTTTACTAGCTTAATGCCTTACTTTCTCAAGCACTTTATCTTTACTTGCATATTATTACAAAATGAGTATGACTGATTTCTAGCGTGTAAGTGTAATTGTTTAGTAATCCCAATACTAGTTTCACTTGATTCGCTCAATAGTGAACTTGCTTGGTAACCCAATGATGAGCCGCGATATCGCGTCTTGTCTCATCTTCTATAAATAAGAGGTGGCGCCCTTAGTTCCAAATAGTATGACTTAGACCCTTAGCCAAACTCTTGTAGTTTTATTAGTCCAGAGTTAGAATAATTTCTGTGTGCCCACAGTAGGAGTCATAGAGTGAACGGATCTTTATTCAAGCAATTTATACCTAAGCACACATTTGTGTACGGCAATAAAGACCAACTTTATGATAAACCTTACAACATACAGATTAAGATAAATAGTAATTAATTATTGTTGAATGTTTAAATGCTTTTCTAGTTAATTAATATCTTTCTCGACCTTCAACCCCCTTAGTTAAATACACTCGGTACGACTGCTTCGACCATGCATGTAGCGCTTGGTAACCTAGTAACGATTAGCGTTTGGTAATCCTAGCAGTGTTTCACTGGTTTAGGATGTGTACAGCAAGTGGGAACGGATATAGTGTTAGGAACATTTAGAACTTACTTAATGAATAGTTAGTGTAAGTTAGTCACTTAGTTCTCTTTCCTTTCCTTTATTAGCGTAAGACATAAAAAGTATAAAAGCTATAAAAAATCATATACCTCAAGCTTACTTAACCATACAACCATGACAATACAAGTAAGTTTGGGAAGACAATGATTGATTAACCCTAAGTGTTCCATTAAGGCGCATAAGCACTTAGTCCTTGGAGTTCGACTGGATCGCGCGTGAAATGCTCATATTAGTATGGTTGAGTGTAGGGATACCTCGCCACTCATCACCCAGTAATAATTACATGAGTCCAATGTGTGTATGGTAATTCAAGAATGGATGCTCATTGCTATAGGCTAGACTAGACTTACGTTTCTCTTATTACTTCGACTTAGCACTTAATTCTACTTTCATTATGTCTATACTTAGGAGTAAAATGGGTCAATCAACGTAAACTATCACGTGTCTCACTACAAGCTAAACCATACACTTAGAGTTCACTAGCTTGAAGTGGGAATACAATTATCACAAGCTTAACTCAATTACTAACATAACAACATTATCCATCTACACATTATGATTGGATCATGTGTGAACACTTGTGACTTGTAAGGTTAAGTGTTGGATGTTCCATTGCTCATCATTGATAGTATTGTTGCAAATATGTTAATGTGTGCTAAGTAATTGATATTTCAAAGTTTGTTGTACCAAGAACTCTAAAATCAATTACTAAATTATTAAAAAAAATTATAATAACACACACTTAAGTAAGCATCATACTTACAACATGGCTTCAAATAAAGGCCAACTATCACTTGCCAAAGAGATAAAAAGAGGCAATGATAGAGTAGATGAAAATGAAGACTAGAGTATGTCGATGCAAATAAGAATCTCATATGCTCATAATGATCCCTACTATCCTAATTTCACCTTCATCTTTCACCATGGTGGGTGATTAAGGTAGAGAGACTTATAGGGAAACATTGTTCTACCTCTAGAGTGCTTTACACCTATAATGCTTCAAACCACTTTTAAGGGGAATGAATCTGAGCCATGTGTAAGAAGGATACCATGTGACCAAATACATGATAAGACCCTACCCACCCACAGAGGTGCAAGTGCAGAAAGATGTTGCTATAAAGATTAAACATGTCCATAACAAGGGAAATCATATCAACTCTCCTATTGTCGTAGAAGAGCTTGATGGAGATGCATTCGTAGCAGAAAAACTCCACTAGGATCATGAAGTCCATTCTCAAACATCTATTATTCATTTGGAGGAATCTGTCAAAGTGCAGCTACATTCAAGCTTAGTAGAGATACCCAAAAGAGAAGCAACAAACTCTAAGTACAAGTAGGATTAAAGGCCAAGAGCTTCTGCTAGATCAAAAAGAGAAGAATATCAGAGTCATAAAAGGAGAACTAGTTGACATTGTTCTCTCATTGATTCATCTTCATCCTCATGATCATTAGTGGATTCTAATCTAAGGGAACACAAGTATAGAGACCATGACAAGAAGAACTCATGATTGACATGACTATCATCTAAGGCACTATGATAAGGAAGATGAGGATCATGAACCATGCAGAAATAGAGATAGACATGAGGAGAGAGAGAGGTATGAGCATCAAAGGAGGCAACACTGCAATAGAGCATACAAACCCTATAAGTGTGATGAACCCTTGTTGGTAACTTGTAGCATGATAAATATATGAGAAGCCATTGACATCCCAACTAGGCACATAAGGGACAACCATATTAAGCATCTAGACATAAAAAACATGTCCAAATTTGAGGTTGGATACAATGCAAATCCACAACACCACCTTCAAGCATTCCATGATGCCTATGTCCTACAGAACATAGAAAGTGATTGGAGGAAACTCAAGTTGTTACCTTAGACACTTGTCAAAGAGGCTAAAATTTGGAACAAATGATTAGGACCAAAATCAATTAGGAGATGAAGTACCATGCTTGAACTTTTTAATGAGAAATATCAAACCTACTCCCAAGTGTTGAATCTTAGGAAACAAATCTAGGGCTAGAAGCAAGGGATCTATGAATCCCTTGATGCAGCAATAGGTAGATACTATTTACTTTTGCATAGGTTCCTAGGCCATGGATTTTTCCAAAGGGAGCAACTTAGCCACATTGTTGATGGGCTATGTAATAGAACTGGGGAAACCCTTGGGGTTTATGCCCAATGTAGATTATTTGAAATGACTATCCATCAAATTCAAAGACTCATTGACCAAGTGGCAAAGGAAGAAGGTAAGTTAAAGAAGAGAGAATCATCTAAGGAGTACAATAGAGACCCATTTATTAGGAAAAGAGATGTACGATTATGTAATCAATAAGAGGAGGAAACCTTGGACAAGGTAATACAAAAGAAGACACTACCTATTTAGAAATCTATAACTAATCTTGCAACAAAGGTAGAAAATATGTGGGATTCAGTAGATGAAAAGTTTGCAATAGCTCTAAAAATTATGGAGGAAAGAACTAAGTAGGCCCTTGTCAAAGGCAAGGTAAAAAGAAGAAAAGAGATTTTAGACGAAAGGGAAAGGTAGCTTTAGTGGCAAACTATTCGGGTACAAGCCAGGATGAAGACGAAGGATGTTGTATGGACAAGCATGACCACCCTAAGGGATGCTACCCTGTCATGGCACATTTGCAAGAAATGGAGGCATATACACTGAACCTAAGATTTGTGAAGAAGAAAATGCCTAAACAATTACCTTATCCTCAAGGTAACTACTTGCAAATCTTCCAACCAACCTACTACCCTAGTGAAGCCTATCCGTAGCCATAGAGTAGTATCATCAGCAATGGCAACAACCACAATCGTGGGTGATGCCACCACCATGATAGTAGTACCCACATTGGTGACCAAATCCTTATGGATATTATGTCCAATGTCTAATTTCTCCAAGAAATGTAGTACTTCTAACTCCTTAATATTACCCACTAGAATACCATAGGCCAACACCTCCAAGAATGGACTTTGATCCATACATCCATCCACAAACAACTAGTTCATCAAGTCAACCTCATAATCCTTTATCACCTATGCCACTACCTATCATGTAGGGGAAATTACCATTAAAACCTTAGCGAAATAATGCTACAAGGGCATTGAATGTACAAATAGAAGATCTTACTAGTAATACAAAGGAGAAATATAAGAAATTTCCTTTCTTTAGAACAAGTCTAGAAAAGGCTAGAAGAATTAGAACTTCATTAAAACAAGTTTCTCTTATGACAAATCCTTCTACCAACATCTTGCTTCCTAAACAATTAGCTCAAAAATTGAAAATTTTCATGCTAATGGAAATAGTCATAAATTGGATAAAGGCAAGACCATTCCCTAAGAAAAGAATTGATTTAGGAATTCCTTTGATTTATTTACAAGTACATGGAAATTTACCATGCAAGGCTCTATTAGACTCAAGTTCCTAGGTAAATTTGATCCCTCAAGAAACATACAATCCATGGAACCTATCACCCTTGAAGAAGTGTAATATAAGGTTAGATCTTGTAGATCCATCTATCACAATTCCTTTGGAACAGATAGAATATGTGATGACCACCATCAATGGATGGTGTTATCTAGTAGACTTTCTTGTGATCAATGTGTAAAATGATGATTGGGAATTTTCTATTATTATGGGGAGAGCATGGCTTAGTACAATTGATGCTAAGTTAAGAATCAGATATTTATATGTAGAAATCTCTAAGGAAGACATGCAAGGAGATTCCATGCATTACCAATGATAAAGAAGAGTGTAGTTGTTGACTGACACTTCAAAATGTCAACACAATACTTACATCAGCCCACAACAAAAGAGAGAAACCAACATATGTATGAGAAGAAACCTAGGCCACTAAACTAGAAGATATCCAATGGTCAAAAATTAAGAGTCTAAAATTACCTAAAATATGCATGGAAATATCTGAACCACTTATTAATTTCCATTCTAAGAAAATGACCCCAACTAAGAGCTCATAAATAGAGATATTAAAATAGAATCATACATCCTTAGATGATCAAAATTTGATTACCATCAAGATTACCTGGGACCATAATTGAAAAATTAAAACACTAAAGATGATAAGTGAAAAACCTAGAGTGTATGATCCAGGGAATCTAGGGTGCATATTCCAAATACTTGACCATGAGTTTAGTCATGGGGAAGATGTCTTATCCTAACCTAAGAATTAATAAGTGCTTTTTAACTTATTTTTTTCTTAATTTTTGTGGTTCATAATTTTTGTTATACCATTTTCTTTTCTTAATACTTTTTCATATTCTTTGATATCTTCTCATTCTTTTATACTTTTCATTTCTTAAGCTCTTGATATTCTTTGATATTTTCTAATTCTTTCATAATTTTTCATTCTTTTTATTTTTCTAATTTTTGATATCTTTTCTAATTTTTCATGTTTTGTTTTCATTTTACTTGCTACATATTTATGTCAATTTTCCAATAAAACACATCAAATAAGGCAAGATGTAGTTCCAATAAGATGAATATTTCAATATATTATCAATCATAAGGGACTAATTATCTATACAGTGAGATCACAACATCCATCCATTCCTTCCAATAGTAAGAGGTACTTACCATGGCCATAATGATATTCTCTTCATGATAAAACTAAGAATAAACTTGTGATCATTATGCCTAGATCGAAGAGTGAAGAACCAAGTGGGAATGCAAAGGGTGTGACATCAAGGGGATTTGTGGATTCTCTTAAATTACTACTGTAAGTTCTATCTTGTTACTAAAGATGTATTATATCCTTGTAGATCTAATGAAAAATGGAAGTGAGAGTACAATAAGGGTTGCCTTACCATGTCATTAGAGAGACATGTTACGCATGCCAGAAGGTAGTCCTCTATTAAGGTTGATATAGTCAAAAATAAAATCCATACACATAATAAATTTCTTGGGGTCCCACTAGAAAGACATGTTACCCATGTTTAAAGGTAGGAAACTTCTCAGGAATCTAAAAACTAATAAGAAGTGCAATGAATAAACTACTTCCTTGAATAATACGCCAAGTGGTAATACTCCTTGCAATAGCTATAGTCTTATGGTTGTGAACCTAAGAAATGAAGCAATGCGATGTCACTAGAAAGTGGTTTGGAATTAGTTTGAATCTTAAATAGAAAGGCTAATGATTACTCTAACCACCAATTACACACAAAAATTCATTATGCCTATGGGAAGATACTTCATGTCCCAATTTTAGCAATCCCGTCTACAGTCCATCTCATCTCACTGTATATTTAATCATAATTTGTGGTTTCGTCTAATATAGTGATATTTTTCCAACCTAGAAATACTAGTATGTCTATTTTTCTAAGAGGTATGTCTTACATTTAACTCCTTGAGTGCCTAAGGATACTTTTAGGCATGGTTATAAAAGGGCACCAAGGGCTGGAGCCTACTTTGGGGAGGACCCACTTGTATAACTTTTGTATTTCATACTTCATAAGAAATTCCACATCATCTTGTGCCTTCCAAGATCATCCAAAATCTAATACATACTTCCCTTACTTTCAAAAATCTATCCATGTAACTAGAATCCTTCATCCATTTTATATACACTTCATAACCTTTCATAGCCTGAAATTCCTTCTTTATGAACTTTAAATGTTCAATTGTTGAAATTTGAGCATCATGGCTACCCTAAGACCCTCTAGAAATGTTTACTATCTTCCAATCATTTAGTTTGACTCATTTTTTCCATGTGAACTTGCTCATAAAATTGAAATTGTTTGAGGTGACACCATTGATACGATGTATGAGTTCCTCATATGTCATTGATACAATGTCATATCAACAATGTCATGATTATAAAAATACTATATATATATATATGAGTGGGAAGATAACAGATTTTTCATTCTTGCCATTTGCCACAAGAGAAGTTTTTAATGCTTTTTTTTTTTAGCTTTGACAACCTAACTTCCATTAGCCAGACCTTTGTTTCCACAACTCTGATTTCTCAAATTTTTGAATCTTGTTTGATCCTAGAGTGCTCAACTTAGTTGTGGAGAGATAACATTGAGGAAAATTTGAGCAAAAGTTTTTTGAAAAATTGTCTAACATCAAAAGATAGTCTAAGGATAAGTAAGATAAAACATTAAGGATATCATCATGAATTAAATAAATTCAAGCCAAATAATTCAATAAATCCTCATAATAAACCATTCCAACTAATTCTAAGGCATTATGAGTAAAAATATAATAAGTGTGGGAGGTCATGAAAATTAAAAATGCAACATCTAAGGGGTTTTCTTTTGAAAATTTTTCTAACTCTGCAATCATAGAATGATAAACACTTGATCTAACCAATGGTATGAGCAAGGTAAAGAACTATTAAGAGTTGATATGAACATTCTAATAATGTCAAATTCTTTCTGATTAAAAATGGCCCTGAATAGGATACCAAAAGGAAAACCCTCACAACTAGGAAGCAAAAGACCAAAAGGCTATGGTAGAGGACTCATTGGAGAACAAACTACACTAGTAAAGCACATGGAGTAGGAAGCCTAATTTTTTAGCATTCATCAATAAACACTTGCTACCAAACACTTTACCTAAGTGAAGGTAGAAGCACCACAAGCACTTGAATAGGGACAATGCCTCACGCATCACCTGAATGCCTCCAAGCCATCTAGGAAAAGTCAAACATGTCCACAGTCATTGTGGAACTCAATTTTGGTGCTTTCATGGAGTTTACACCAAAGGCCATCAGAACACAACTCTAATCATCTCCCTTGTGGCCTACTTTGTCAACAAGTGGAGAATGATACTTAGAAAGAACTCTTTAGTTTTTCCAAAACAAGCAAGTTGATGCCACTGTGAAGATAAAAGGAGTTTTTGTGTCATATTCAATGGAGGCAATAGCCAAATTCCTCAATTTACCAAATGAAGGGGCTAACATGAAACATATATCCACAAGGTCTAATACATATGTAAAGATATTATGGCTACATTGAGCCTTCGACAAGGAGGATAAAAAGTATAGTGAAATGATTGGAATGGAAAAAATATATTTTAATATTGGAACCTATCATTTGTTTCCAACAAAGAGGCTTAATAGGATATCAAATTATATAGCCAAAGGAAGCACCATATTGATGGGAAAATTTAATGTTAATATCATCCATCTTTATTTCCTTGAAATTCAAAGGTGATTCAATGAAAAGAAGGTGGGGAAGCCAACACTGTCATTCCGCTACCTAATTAGGAAGCTATGCAAACAAGCAAGCATACTAGGTTATACAAATGATGTTTTGAGAAAAGCTCAAAATGCTTCATATGTTGAGATGTCAAAACCCATGCCTCTAAAAAAGGATTAGTTGGAAAAATAAGCAAGCACTGAGGAAGCTACAAGCTTAACTCTTAATGATAGCTAATACTATTCAAGCTATTGGCCAACAATAATTAGTAGGACCCAATAGCTAGCCACCAGCTGATCAACAACAACAACAAGTTTTGCCACCATTGCCATAGGACTATAGACCTTAAATAAGTCATCTACAGCAGATTACAGATATAATTAGCTAGGGAAAATAGAGGAGGCAAATATCTACAAGGTCAAAAAATATGCATTCAAGCCCATAGTTTCAACAAACCTTTCCTATAGGGAGATTTCATTGTAGTTAGGAAGAGCGAATGATTGGTCACAAAAAATCTTAGGGAACATTGCATCATTCCAAGTGATGTTGAAAATAAGAGAAGAAGTCATAGTGGTGGTCATGTGACATCAAGATGTGGTGGGAATTACTAAAGTGATCACAATCATATAAAAGAGTCCTTCAATCTCATTGTTATGCCACTAGCTAATATCTTTAGAGTGCAAGATGCTTAAATGTTGGTTGGAACCTCAATGACTGGTTGAACATGAAGATATATTAGATAAATTATTGCAAATAGAATAAGTAATGCAAAATCTCTTTGATATCTATAGTGATATCGCTATAGTCTAGCCTAAACTAATCATCACTAAGAAAAAGTTGGTTATGACCAAGACTAGGGCAAAGCATGTTGAAAATGAAGTCCAAGAACTACAAGAAGATCTCATGACCTTGAGAGCAAAAAGAAGAGATCTGATGTAGTTCGTTATGCCTAATCAACTTGACCAGTTTAAAACAAACCATGTGAGGCACCTCAACCACCACAATATGAAGATGGAAAGAGAGAAGGAAAAGGTTGTATGGGATGTGTTAGTGGCAAAAGCATAGATGTATGCACATGCCAAAGCACTCACTACCTTAAAAGAGGAGAACAAATAATTAGCTACAAATAATGCTTAGTTAATCAATAGTGAGTGACAAAAGAACATTCTCAAGGAAATAATCCAATAACTTTGAGAATAGTTAGTTCATGTTAACTAGGATATGAGTCACTTAACTCAGAAAAAATGAACCTTATCAATGGAAGAAGTCTGCGCAATCAGAAAAAAATTTGTAATTGAGATCAACATGTTGCAAAATGAGACCAAGAAGCATGAATGACTCAAAAATAATTTCCATGATCAAGTGGCCATGTACAATAAAATCAATGAGAAATAAATCCAGATGGCCAAAGCTAAGATCAATTCCATTTTCATACAAAATCTAGACTAGCAGCCAATTTTGGATAGTCTAGCCCATATCCACCAAGTAGAAATAAAAAATAAAGACCTGCAGATTGAAGACCTCATAGAATACATACGGTTAGCAAATCTCTACTACACTAACTTGGCCATGTTAACAAGTAAGCCAAGGAATGAATTGGAGCAACAGGTACCTGAAGTGTATGCCTTATATGAGAAAGAATTTATAGACATAAAGTAATCTTTACAAAAATTGCACATAGTAAATTCTAAACTTGAAGTTGTAAAAGCTAGCTACTAGGGCTAGAAGGATGTAGTAGCTAACATGGCTTGTAGAATGTTTGATTATAAAAAATTAAGAAAAACATCTTAGGCATTTGAAGAAGAACCGTAACAATTCATAGCTTGTGATGAGTGGTGAGGTACCCCTACACTCAACCATTCGAATATGAGTGTCTCACGCATGATCCAGTTGAACTCCAAGGACTAAGTTCTTACACACCTTAATGGAACACCTAAGGTTAATCAATCACCATCTTCCGAAACTTACTTGTATTGTCATGGTTGTATGGTTAAGTAAGTTTGAGGTATATGATTTTTATATCTTTTATCTTTTCAAGGTCTTATACTAATGAGGAAGGGTGAAGAGAACTAACTGAGTTCTAATTGTCCTAGCACTAGTATCCATTCCCACTTGCCACACACACCTTAAACTAGTGCAACGTTGCTGGGATTACAAAACGCTACTCGTTACTGGGTTACCAAGAGTTACACACGTGCTCGAAGTGGTTGTACTGAATGTACTTAACTAGGAGAGCCCATCCTATTCAAAGGATGATTGAATAGATGGCAAAAAAAGAAGGGGAGCTAAAAAAACATGAAAGTGTAGAGAAATATAATAGGACTCTCCTTCATTCGCAAGAGGAAAGTACATTTTTGTGATTCATAGGTGGACGCACCACTAGATGAAGTAATGTAAAGGAAGATATTATCAATACAAAAATATGTTACTAAAATATCTACCAAGGTAGATAAAATGTATAAATCCTTAGATGAGAAGTTCCAAACTACTCTTAAAGTTTTGGAGGAGAAGATAGAGTACNTTTGCCATTGCTAATACTACTCCTAAAGTTGAGGAGGTGCTTCACTTGGATAATATGGTATTTGGTAGAACTACTACCTATAATTGCCTTATGGGTAAGGAAATCTTCTAGGTGTTTTCTTCTTTGCAAAATTTGGGTTTAAGGCATACACTCCAAATTTCTATAGATGTGATAACATAAGAAAAAATCCTTTGGAATGTTTGTATTGGAAAATATCACATCTTTCATCATCCATTTCTAAATTTGCAACCTCATCAGCAATTGCAGCCTTACCTTTTTTTTTTTATGATAAATCCTTTCTGTGTCTTTCTTTCTCCTTCTATCTTAATCACTACTTCTGTACTCTATCTTCTCCTCCAAAACTTTAAGAGTAGTTTGGAACTTCTCATCTAAGGATTTATACATTTTATCTACCTTGGTAGATATTTTAGTAACATATTTTTGTATTGATAATATCTTCCTTTACATTACTTCATCTAGTGGTGCGTCCACCTATGAATCACAAAAATGTACTTTCCTCTTGCGAATGAAGGAGAGTCCTATTATATTTCTCT
>MNCI01010135.1:23012-34435 GCA_015680685.1 Gnetum montanum | reverse complement strand
ATATAGCAACACATGATGCCATTGCGTGCAAAGTATATGAGTCATGTAAAGTACATCTCTCACAACATGCAATAACTATGCTAAGGTGTCATATGTTCAATTGTGCTTGTATGTAGCAACCACAAAATAGGAAGGTATACATTCGCTGACAATAAATATCATATCTAATTCAAAAATATGCATGGAATGAATAGAGAGCCTCAGAAGTACTTATGTTAATAATATGAGTGAAATACAGTAGATCCATAATGTAACATGCTATCCCTTATTAAGGGTGGAAACAATTGTAAATAATGTAATTAACCTTCAAAAATGAAGGGGAAACTCATTATGATGAGTTATGATTATTCATGTATCCCTTGAAAAAGGGTTTAACCTATGCTATTTAAGGTTGGGTTTAGAGGTTGTGCTGGGCATGGAGTTGTAGAGCCAAGAAAGGTAAGTGATGGGAGCTAGGTGAACCAGGATAAGAAGGGACTGATCACCCCTTTGGCTAGATAGCCTAACTATGGTGGCAGTGCTAGATTGCCTCTAAGGCTTAAGTGACATAGGAAGATAACCCAGAGGGCATTACAGTACTCTCTCCTATTAATAAATTTTTTTTGTTTTCCTTTTTTATTCCATAGTACCAATTATTTATTTACTAGTTAATTCATTTAGTAAGTATTTATTATGTTTCATTATATTATTTAAGAAAATGATAAATTAAGCAATCATATTTTTATGACATCTAGGAATAGGATGTCACACATAACCAACTCTCCCATGCACAAACTAAGATGGATTGGGAAGGGTTGGAAATCCTTGATCATTTTAAGCATGAATCCCTTGAATTGAAGACTTTATTGAAAACTCTAGACTATGATTTTCTTGATAATGACAAGCTAGTAATTATCAATGTTAATCTCACTTGAGAACAAAAAAGTAGGTTGTTGAAAGTGATAAACAAATGGCCAACAACCTTCGTCTGGTCATATTACGAGCAAACAGGGATAGATCCATCCATATGTCAAAATCAAATTTACAAAAAATCCTTCATCAAGCCAAATAGGCAACCACAAATAAGGTTGAATCCAAAACTTAAGCAAGTTGTTAAGGAAGAAGTGAACCAACTTCTTAAGGCAAGGTTCATTTATCCAATTGCAAATAGTGAGTGGATTACCCCACTCATAATTGTACCAAAGAAAAGAGGAAAATGAAGAGTCTACATAGACTTCAAGCTATTGAACATGACAACCTTCAAATATTATTTTTCATTGTCATTTGTGGATCAGGGATTGGATACCATCGTAGGGCATAACTACTATAGTTTTCTGGATAGTTAGAGTGGCTATAACCAAATCCAAGTAGCACCAAAAAATTAAGCCAAAATAACATGGCCTAGAAAATGCTCCTACAAATTTCCAGCATTTGGTGCCTAGAATATTTTAGCAACAAATTGGTAGTGATGTGGAAGTCTTCATGAATGACTTCTTCACCTATGGTACCAGCTTTGAGCAAGCCTTGGACCATCTTAAGCAAGTGCTAAAGCATTGTGTAAAGATAAACTTAAGGCTCAATTAGCAAAAAAGCCATTTGATGATCTAAGAGGACATAGTCTTGGGGCATTAAATTTTAGAGAAAGGAATCAAGATGGATTTTGGAAAAGTACACATCATTTAAGGAATTACCAGATAACCCAAAAAAATAAGAGATGTGAGGTCATTCCTTGGCCACATTGGTTACTATCAAGGCTTCATCAAGAACTTCCACAAAATTACCAAACGACTAGTAGACTAACAAAGAAAGATGTAGCTTTCAATTGGACCAAGGAATGTGAGCAATCATTTTAGCAACTCAAGTAAAAGATTATAGGAACTCCAATTCTACATGCTTTAGATCGGTCTAGATCATTTCACATAATGAAAAATGCATTAAACTATGAATTGGAAGTGAAGGCATCAAACTACGAATTGGAATTGGATGCTAATCAAACTATGGTCTGTGTCTTAGAGAAGGTATATGTTAATGCAAGATCACTAAAAGTGAAAAGGACTTAGTTTGGACCTAGGACATGAAGGAGTTAGATTATTGTAATCATAGCTTTCACAAGGATCTCATGTGACCTAGAAGCATATCACTTATCTAGCATTCTCTCTCTACCATAATTTTTAGCTCATGATATATCATCTTACTACCTCATATCATGGCCAATTGATAAGTTTGGTTATCATGCTTACATAATCCTTAGACAATTCCTCAAATGAATATAGGTTTTAACTTAAAACCACCACTAATCATCCTCAGTGCCTAGAGACTTCTTGTGAGGAGGGCATGCAAGGGCATCAAGTACATAGGCTGACTTTGAAGAGAACCCACTTCTATGTTGTTGCTATCATTCTACATCTTTTTGGCTTTTATTGGGCTCTTGTTTCATCCCAAAATTCGCTAAAATTCATCCATTTTAAAAATGCAAAATATCATTATAATCCACTGTGTTAACGTAGCCCTATTGATTCAGTGGGATGAGTCAATGTAGCCCCATCAATGTAGCATAAAAATTATATATATATGAGTGAAAATTAACTCATTTTGCATCATTTTTCCAAAGAGCTAGAGGAGTTTTTATCATTTTTCAAAGCCTAAGAATCTTCCAACCATCCTACCTTTCAAACCACCAACTCATTTTCACTCGTTTTTTGACACTTGAGCTACCAAAGATAAGCTTTACATCATTGGAGACATTAACCTTTGGTTTTTGGTAAAAAAATTTTGAAATTTTTCTAACTTCTCATGGTCAACCCATTAAAATAATAAATCTAGCCTATGATCCTAAACAATTATTTAACTATCAACTTTTAATAATCTATAAATTAAAATAACCAAATCTAATGAAGAAATGTATTCAATAACTAAGGGTTATGATCCAAATTTCTAATCATGGGTTATGTTTATGATCATAGATGGGACCTAAAAGAGGTTGCAAGAACCATCAATTAGTTGGACAATGAAATGACTATGCTGTTCTTCACATAGAGATTCTAGGTATCCATAAGGCCTAATCCAAGTACTAGAGAGGTCACAATGTTCATTCCCGAACAAACATTTCTTGAGATTTCAAGAAATGTTGTAGATTTTTCTATCATATTAGAGAAAGGAGAAGAGCCAATAGTATTTGATGAGTGGCAAAGTACCCCTACACTCAACCATACAAATATGAGCATTACACACACGATCTGGTCGAACTCTACAGACTAAGTGCCTACACGCCTTATGGAACACCTAAGGTTAATCAATTGTTGTCCTCCCAAGCTTACTTGTATTTTTCATAGTTGTATGGTTAAGTAAGCTTGAGGCATGTGATTTTTATATCTTTTCTATTTTTATTTCCTATGCTAAGAGAGGAAAGGGTGAAGAGACTAAATAACTAACTTTAACTAACTAAGCCTTAATTATCCTAGCATCAACATTCGTTCCTACTTGTTGTTTCATACCCTGAACCAATCCAACGCTATTGGGATTACCAAACACTATTCATTATTGGGATTACTAAGCATAACACATGTGCTCGAAGCAGTCATACTGAATGCACTTAACTATGAGAGTTGAGCATTGAGAAAGATTAAGCCTTTAAGAAAGCAATTAAACATTTAACAATAATTAAAGTCCTAATTAGCTTAGTCCATGCACTACAAGGTTTATCCAAAATTTTGTCTTTGTTGTCGTACACAATCGTGTGCTTAGGTATAGAATTTCTCGAATAAAGATTCATTCACTTTGGGACTGCTACTACAGCCACATGGAAATTACTCTAACTTTGGAATGGAAAAACTGCAAGAGTTTGGCTAAGGTCTAGATCTAGATGGAGAAACAAGGGAGAGCTACCTCTTATTTATAGAACTAGTGGTGGGACGTGATATCGCGTATGCGATATCGTGGCAGATGCGATATCACATCCCATCATACCCCCATGACTGAATAAAAACTTGTCCTCAAGTTCTTTACAAAATATTGGGAAGATATGGGATTATTGACTTGAATGGAACTAATGGTGAATGGGATGATATGTGAATGGATCATCATTACAGAACATGACAAAATTAGTGTTCATGATAACAAGAGTGAACACTTTACACATTTGACATCAGGTGGTATTTGGTAGCTGGGAGAGAAGAGAGAAGAGAGAAGAAGTCTACTACTGCCAATGCCAAGATTGTGCGTTGTCTGTAAATAAGCACACCATCAATCTTGTTCCTTGCATAACTGCTTCAACATCAATGCATTCCAAGTGTTCACTCCATATCTAATCCATTGTTGTATGATTGTCATCTACACACACAACATAGTCTTATATTAGCAAGGGTAAATGAATCACAATGCAGTTGATACCTTGCTTCGATGAAAAGTCCATTGGCTAAGTTTTGATATGGCTGATTGGGAATTCTGGAGATATAATATTGGTGACTACCGAAGGTGTAGGGGTTAGGAGAGAATCGAAAAAATTGGGTTAGGATCCCCATGATTAAGAGCAAACCTCTGATAGTGATAGAATGGAGAACAAAAAAGGTATAAGAAAGAAGGAGAAAAAGAGACAACTATAACATCGATGAAATGGATGTCAAGATGGAAATGAAAAAAATAATATTAATTGCAAAAATTTTTAAGGGAAAGAAATTAACTGAGGCATCAAATAGGAATGCCAATGGATCCTCCCCAAAGCAGGCTGATGCCCTTAGTTAGAGGAAACATGTTTTTAGTTCCATAACCAGTGCCTATAGCCTAAGTGATTATTTCATCTAAGGGGTATGCTTTGAATCCTCACTATTTCTTTTCATGAGAACCACACCATGCAAAGACTTATTATTATTTTTATTTTCTCAACTTCTTGATATTGGGTAACATCGAAATGGTAAGAAAACTCAAGAAGAAAACATCCAAGCACCCAAGAGAATGGCCCACACAAATGCATCAAGTTCCTTTGAAGCCACACCCTTTTCAATCCTTGAGTCCTTCCTTAGTTTGAGAAATTCCCATTCACCAATTCATTAATAGTTCTTATTATTTTGAAGAAAGGGACTCTACAGTTCCAAGCCAAGAGAGACCATAGAAAGTTATGGATGCACGGATGATGTGGACTCATTTCCTGTTATATTAAAAGAACCATACCTTAGTATCATCATTGTAACTTAAAGGTAAAAACCAAACATTAGCAACCAAGAGAATACAGTTCATACCATCATTAGAAGCACTTATTGGATGACAAACTTAACAAAATGGATAAAGACACACACTTACACGTAAATAAAAGAAAAGGTATGAATGATGTTGTAGAACAAAAAATAAGAAAAGTTAAAGAAATTTGGAAAACAAAAATGTGTAAAATAAAAACTCAAAAAGAGATTGAGGACCTTGAGTGATTAGCATAGGTGGCCATTTCCTCCATGACTGAATCAGAAGGGAGAGATCTAAAATAATGAGCATTTATTTAAATTTCTTAGAAGTGTCCATCTCCTCCCAATTGATGTTTTCAAGTTAAGGGTTGGAAGTTGGTGATGCTCATACTCCAATGTATCTATGCTTTCGATGTTAGCACAGGTTGTTCCCCTAGTCAGTTCCATGCATGTTGGTGAGTTGCTCTCCTTATTAGCTATCAACCACTGGGTGTTCTCTTGTTGTGTGGTTGCTACATATAGGCACTTTTGTATGTTGGTTTCTTGGGTACACCAGTTGCATACATGCAATGTTGAACATTCTTGTATGTCATTACCCTCTGTATCATTGTATGTGATGCATGGAACTTTCTTCTTCTTGATCTCTCCATAAGATTTTTCCTTAGATATTTTCAGGGAAAGATCACAAATTCCTAGACATGCATTTATGGTACTTTGCCATGTCCTCCCCATTATAATTGGGAAGTCTCCTTTATTATTGTTGACCTCTATCACTAGGAAATCAGTTGGGTATGACCAACCACAGATAGTGGTAACAATGTCCTCCACAAGTCCCAAGGGAACAGTGATGGACTAGTCAACCAGCTCTGATTGAATATTGCTCTTCTTGAGTGTAGGCAAGTTTCGGGCTTTATACATTTCTCATGATATTAAGTTGACTTTGGAACCTGAGTCAAGAAGAGCTTTACATGGTGCATTCCCAGCGACTTGGAGATAGATTAAGGGACTTCCCGAATCAAAGAATTTCCTAGGAAGGTGGCCCACCTTTATCTATAGAGTCCTAAAATACTCCTAAACTTGGTAGTGATTTTGTGGGGTTACATGATCCATAGAGTCACTTGGAGAAACCGACTGCTACACGTAATAGCCATATGGATCTGGTCGCCAGTAAGGGTATTGTTGTCTAGGCGATGGCATCCCCCATGACTATGGGTATTGCCACTGCTGATGTTGCTCGATGGGTTGTGACAGAGTTCCACTTGGATAATATGTTAAGGGTTGGTGGAACTACCTTGGGTTACCTTGGGGATAAGGTAACCTCTGGGGTGCCTACCGTTTGTTAAGTCTCAAGTTGAGTGCATACACCCCAAACTCCTGTAGATGTGAGATTATAAGGAAACATCCCTTGGGAAGGTCATATTGGAAGATCTCACATACACCATCATTGTCTATATCAGAGTCCACAACCTTATCAATGATAGTCATTTTTCCCTAACCCTTGTTATGTGCATGGTCTAGGTCTCTCCTCTTTTTCTTATTGTAGTCACTACCTCACTTCTTAGACTCCTCTATGATTTTTAAAATGGTTTTAAATCTACTTTCTAAGGAGTCCCACATTTGATCCACCTTAGCTAACACTTCGGTTGTCAATTTTTGAAGTAACAAGGTTTTTCTATTCACCAACTCTTCAAGTGGTGACTCATCCTCTTCCACACAGAATCTTACTTCCCTCTTTTGGAGCGAAGGATCACAGTTATACTCTTCTACGCTTTCTCTTTTTCATAGCTCTCCTTCTTCCTTAGCTACTTGCTCCAATAGTCTATGCACCTCATGGGACCTAAGCTTAGATAATCTCCCTTGGGCATATGTCCTAAGGGTTCTCCTAGTTTCATGTCTTAGCCCATCTACGAGATGGCAAAGTTGATCCTATTGTGTGTAGCCATGGCCCAGACAGCGATGTAGCAATGCATAATATCTCCCCATGGTAGCATCCAAGGGTTCATGACTACCCTACTTCCATCCTTGGATCTGTTTTCGCAAGTTGGACACTCTAGAGTACGTTTGATATTTATCGTTAAACAATTCTAACATCATAATCCACCTTCTAATGGATTCCAGTTCTAAGGACTGGTACCAACTTTCTACTTCTTTTATGAGTGACCTTGGGAATAACTTTAGCTTTTTCCAGTTGTTTTCAATGTTCTACAAGACACAAGCATTGTGGAATGCCTATAAGTGGTTTTGTGGATCAACATTGTATCCCTCCTCAAACCGTGGGATATTGCTCATGTCTAGTCTCTTGATCTGGCTATCTTTTTGGTGCCTTGTAGGTATTATAATGGCCTTCGTAATGTCTAACATACTCCAGGTTGCTAGTAGGGGTTCATCATTATCATTTCTCTTGTGGCGTCTATGATGCCTATGTGGTTCCCTACTTTCCCTTCTACCATGCCTTGATTCTCTCAAGTGCCCTTGTCCTCGCTTTCGACTCTCTCGTTGAGGGTTCTCATTATGCTTACCTCCATTCTCATGGTTGTGTTCCTTATGACTACACCCTAATGTGGAAGGAGAGGATGAATGATGTGATGAAGATGAAAAAGAAGGAGAACCATCACCATGACGATGTTTCTTACCTTCTCTTCGGTGGTCACGGCCTCGATCGTGATGACAATAAGACCATCCATCCTTATCATGGGCTTGTGTTCCCTCATTGAACACTTGGTGTTCATGGGAATCAGAACCAGGGTTGTGAGTCATGGAATGTAGGTTCTAATACCCTACCTTCTCATCATTGTTAGGAGGGGGAACATCATTTGATGGGGAACTCATCATAACTAGTTCACCATCTCCAATCTTGCTTAGGACGTGCGGTTGGGGCCCTTTGCCCTTCAACGATGTGTGATAACTCTCCTTTCATGAATCCCATTGATGTTGCACTTTTTTGGGATGGTATTACCTTGCATTGTAATCTCATGAAATGTACTTAGCGTATAGCTACATCATGCTTGTCTATGCAAGAGCACGAAGGAGCATGTTAGGGACTGCACAATCTAGGGGTAACACTATGTTACCTTGCAAGTCTCACCAATGCAGTTGTTCATCCTAATGGAGGATAAAGGTAAAATTGGGTACATACTCATCATGATGAGTATACACTACCCAATACTCTTGAGGAACTGGCAGATTTGGGTTACATGTGTTAGACCGTCGACTGTCTCTTGTGTGATCCCTAGGTGGTGAAGTGCTTTTATGAGAAGAAGAAGACATTGTTATTTGTCAGTGTGCTATTGACCATTGTTTAAGCTTTCATATGATTAACCCTAAGGGTTTTTTAAAGCTTCCCAATGATGTGGATGATTTCCTATGTTCTACCTAGCGCACAAACAACTTAGTCCCTAGCAACAGTGCCAATGATGAGTGGCAAGGTACCTCTACACTCAACCATACGAATACGAGCGTTACACACGCGATCTAGTCGAACCTTGCAGAATAAGTTCCTACATGCCTTATGGAACACCTAAGTTTAATCAATCATTTTCCTCCCAAGCTTATTTTTATTTTTCATGGTTGTATGGTTAAGTAAGCTTGAGGCATGTGATTTTTATATCTTTTTTTTTTTTATCGCCTATGCTAAGAGAGGAAAGGGTGAAGAGAATAAACAACTAACTTTAACTAACTAAGCCTTAATTATCCTAGCATCAGTATCCATTCCCACTTGTTGTTTCATACCCTAAAACAATGCAACACTCTTGGGATTTCCAAATGCTATTCGTTACTAGGATTACCAAGCGTAACGCACGTGCTCGAAGCAGTCGTACTAAATGCACTTAACTATGAGAGTTGAGGGTTGAGAGAGATTAAGCCCTTAAGAATGCAATTAAAAATTTAACAATAATTAAATTCCTAATTAGCTTAGTCCATGAACTACAAGGTTTATCCAAAAGTTTGTCTTTATTGCCATACATAATCATGTTTTTATGTACAAAATTGCTCAAATAAAGATCCGTTCACTTTGGGACTCCTACTGCGAGCACATGGAAATTACTCTAACTTTAGAATGAAAAAATTGCAAGAGTTTGGCTAAGGTCTAGATCTAGAGGGAGAAACAAGGGAGAGTTGCCTCTTATTTATAGAATTGGTGGTGGGATGAAATATTACATACGTGATATCGTGGCCCATGTGATATTGCATCCCATCAGTCTTGTTTATGCAACATAAGGGCTAGAAGATAGTAGTAGAGATGGTGTCTGATAAGGTAGCATAGGTCTTAAGTGCTCTTGTAATGTCTATACCATACATCATTATCATTGTAGACATTCATGTGTTTGTAGGAGTAGGAAGTGGTAAAATGAGTGCTACCCAACATAAGGAAGTGTTGAAAAGACTAGTAGGAGGTAGGAAACCACTTTCAAAGATCTTTGATCTTACGAACAAAATTATATTAAATCAGTTGTAGCTACTTAAGATAAGGAAAAAATTGCTAATCACAAATGCACAACTTGAGGATGACATCACAGCTAATCATCAATTTCTTAACAAAGTTGTTAAGTTAAGAGCTTGTCTCTTAAACCTTGTCATTCTGAAGCTTGAGCTTACTAGGAATGAAGCTTTCAAATAGCTTCAACATAAATACCAAGAGGCTAAGAATTTGAAAGAGATGATGATCTTAGATGCATCCTTGTGAAATGCCATGGCTAATAGCATTGACAATGACATAACATATACTTGCAAGGAAAAATTGGTCCTTACTAAGAATAATCACCACCTATGTAATGCTAAGTAGTAAAAGGACCAACTGGTTGATTACATATCTTAGGAGTAAGAGAAACTTACCAAGGTGAACATGGATTTGAGAAGGCTAGCAATAGAAAATCATAATCTGTTGATGAAGGAAGTTCATGCTCTTCCCTAGAAAATCATACTTGAGGTATCCTCCTAGAAGAATGAGGTCCTAAAGTTTAAATAAGTGGAGAATAATTATAGGGACCAGGTTAGACTACTCAAGGAGATCAATGAGAAAAAGATAAAAATGACAAAGACAAAGATGAACGAGGTCTTCCAACAACTCCAACAATGAGGCAATGTATGGAAACCCATCTTTTATGGACTGAATATGTACAACAAGGTAGAGCTCTTCCTAGAGTAGTTGCAGATTGAAGAGATGATAGAATGCACGATGCTTGCCAATCTCCATTATGCAAACTTGGTATTGTTGATAGTGGGGAGAATAAGATTTGTGTTGGAGAAATAAGTTTCCAGTTCCTACCTTCTCTACGAGGTGAAATTCAAGCTCTATAAAGAGACAAAATAAAAGTTGGAGACAACCAATGTAAATTTTGAAGTTCTAAAGAGCAAATTCATTGATCAACGATCTATTTTTGATAATCTAGCAAGAAGGATGAATGACTACTAGAAGTTGCAAAACATAGTAAAGATATTTGACATTGAATTTAAAATATTTGTAGCTTGTTTTGTTAATGCGAAGGACATGTTTCCTTTAATGTCATGCCCATGGGATATCTAATGTGGACATCACAAAGGCCAAAGTAACATCTTTCCATTTATGGAATCTTTTTGTGGATTTTTGGCATGTTTGAGTGTTTTGGGCCTATTTTGATGACTTTAGGGTGTTCTGGGGGCTATGGGGACTTGTTCGAAGATGTTTGGAGGTTCTAGGCCTCAAAACAAGCATCTTTGTATTTTGTCCTTACAAAGGAGACGTTCCATCTATAAGTGAGATGTCCCATCTACATTGTAGACATCTCTACTAAGACGTCCCACATGATTTGAAGATGTTTACTTTGAGACATTTGCACTTGGGAAATACATCTTCTATTTCTCATAGACGTCTCTCAGGGATTTTAATGTACATTAAAATGAATGATAAATTAGAGGAAAGATGAAGAGATAGAGGGAAAATATATAAATAGGGTCCTTAGGGCTTCAATTTCATGAAGAGAGTTTAAACAAAGTCTAGAGAGAGAAAGAGAGAGTGTAAAGAGTTGAGAGAAGAGTAAAAGGAGAGATAGAGTCTTGGCAAGGTACCTTGATGATCATCCTTGTGTGTGTGTTTACTTTGATTGAGTGTATAAGAGTTGGTTTGAATCTCTTATCTATCATTGGGAATTATGCTTCTTCTCATACGTAAATTCTCAATTTGAGAAAGAATAAAGCTTTCATTTTTCTTTTCTAGTTCAAATTTGCTATTTTGTAACTTTGAGAGAGCTTGAACTATAGAATCCATGGGAGATCCTCATCAGATTGGTATTAGAG
>MNCI01010135.1:0-22308 GCA_015680685.1 Gnetum montanum | reverse complement strand
GGTTAACAAGTACTTTGAACTTGAAGATGTGGAAAATCATCAAAAGGTGTCTTTTGCTAAAAATGAATTGGAAGGTATAGCACTTGTATGATGGGAGAAGGAAAGTCATACTTACAACGTTAATAATGGTACTCCTATCAAGGATTGGTCTTTAATGTAGTTCATGCTCAAGCAAAAATTTGAGAAGACTCATCATAAACAAGAGGCCATCCAAAAATTAAAGTACCTAAGGGAAGGTGATAAGAGTGTGAAGGGCTACTACATGGATTTTTCTAAGGCTTTCTAGCTTGAAAAAGTTCATTGGAATGATTATGAACAAGCATCTAACTTTCAAGGAGGACTTAAAAGGGAGTATCAATAAGAGCTAAGCTTATATGAGCCCCAAACATTGGATGAGGCTTTTGAATTAGCTCTTAAGGTTGAGAAGAAACTTTAAGGCTATACTAGAGGCCCTAAATCTTCTAAGGGCAAGAACTCAAAAGCTTTTGAAAGTGTGGAAAAAGAAAAGGAGAATGGAAATGCTAAGGAAGACACCAATGAGAAGCAAAAGAAGTCCAAGGAGGGCCAAGATTCCAAGAAAGACTACTCCAAATATGAAAAGGGTAAAGGAAATGATTATACCTCCAACCATTGATGCTTCAACTATGGTGAAAAGGAACACATACAATGGGAGTGTAATAAAATAAAGGTTTCTAAGATAAAGGAACTGTGAATCTTTGAAAAGAAAGAATCCTATAATGAAGGTGGACCTCTTGTGATTGAATATGCGATAGAAATTAATTCTTGCATTTTAATGGGAAATGTAAATGTTAATCAAGGAAATGAGGAAGAAGAAAGATTTGATGAGGTAGAGATCACTGAGAAAATGAGTTCTCAAGAATCTCTTATTGAGTAAGAAAGTGTTCAATACTCCAAGGTTTCAAGGGAGGAAACCAAGAATTTCATCAAAGGGACCAAGAGATATTCAAGGTCTAAGATCGTGTATGCTACTAATCAAGGAGAGTTCCTACCTCATGAGTCATGGGAGGGGAAAGATCCAAGCCAAAGGAGTGGTAAGGATGAAGGGAATTCTCTAAGAAAGGTTAGGAGCATTACTAGAAGTTATGGTTATCATACTTTTTGCAAATTTTCTATACCTTGTGGCAAGGGAAAGGAGATTCTAAGCCAAGTTGAGGTTATCTCATGAGAGATAGGGGAGTCTTCTAGCCAAGGTATGTGGAAAAATGATTACTTTGATGGTATTTTTGATGAATCTAATGTTAAAGCCATGGAGGAGAGTTTACCTTTTGAGTTGGTAACTCCAAAATGGAAGGAAGAGCTTATTGATGATTCCTTTAAAGAGAAGATGCCATTTGAATTGGAAACTCCTATTTGGGATCTTGAAGCATCAAACTTTGATGAGATTGGATAACCACACGTTGAAGATCAAGTTGAACCAAAATTGGATGGGTGAAGCCATGAAGAGGTAAGTAAGTATGAGCTTTACCTTAAAAATGGTAATAATGTATCTCATGTTGAAGCTAGTATGATGGATGCTAGTTTTTCACTTCATCATGGTAGTGGCTTCTTCAATTGTGATGATGAGGATCATGATCATTATGATGATTGTGATGTTTTATGAGTCATGTTGAAAATGATGAGAGCAATGTAATTTTAATGCCATTGTTAGCGAGAGGAAGACTAATAATGGTAATTTGTTTGATGATGATGTCTATTGGGATAGTCATTATGAGAAGATCATTATTGATATTAGTGAAGACATTGATAATGATACGATTTTCTAGAATTTGGAAATGCTTACTATGAGTTATGATAATAATGAATTTTTCAATTGTATTGAAGAACTTGATTGTCTTTACTATGCAATGGATAAGTAATGAGTGGTAAGGTACCTCTACACTCAACCATACGAATACGAGCATTCACGCACAATCTGGTCAAACTTTGCATATCTAGATAGTTGCTCATTGATCATAGTTCATTGTCTTCCCACGTGGACAAGTATTTATTTTTTCATGTGTGGTTTAGTTTAGAGTGAGATGTATGATGTGTTTTCTACCACTATGCTACTTCTAAAGGCAATGGAAAATAACTTGATTAACTAATAAACAATAGGAAGTAAAATCTAAGCTAGACTAAGTGCAATAAGCATCCGTTATTAACNCCTCATGTACTACTTCTGGGATTACCAAGTGCACATTACTTGAGCACTCCTAGATACGCTACTGGGTTACCAAGTAGTGATACTTAAATGTTCATGATTAATTTATACTCATTCCATGTCTATTAATAGGAATAGTAAATGCCAATAAAGAAATATTAACTAAGAAAATAATAAATAGCAATTAACAATTAAAGTAATTAAAAGCTAAGTGAATGCTGCAATGATGGAGTAATCTCGATCTTTATTGCCGATCATGTGCATGTCCAAGTATGGCACACTTGAATAAAGGATCCGTATAATTACAATCATCACATTGTAGACATGCACTATGGAAAGAATTGAACTAATTGAAAATTGACAAAAAAAAATACTCTACCACTACTTACTTACTCTCTCCTTTTTTTTCTTCCTATTACCTGAACATTATATTTATAAGCCTACATAGGAATCACGATATCGTGTATTTGATATTGTTACCCAGGCTATGATATCATGTACGTAATATTGAAGATTCAATATTGAGGATCTGATATTAGGGCCTAGCAAATTACGATTCATCATACCCCCATGACTAAATAACAACACATCCTCGAGTTAAAAAAATGAGAATGAGTCCAATTGATTACATAGTGGATAGGTATGAGATTATTGACTAATTATGAATTATTCATGCTACAGTGTGGGTTTGAACAAAAAAAAATTGGTACATAGACACATAATTACAAGGTATAAAATTTTTGTTGGAACTCATGTGGTTCTTAGCAGTGGTCGCTCCTCCATGGATTGCTTCCTTTTATCTTGTGCTCCAGGCTTTGGAAATGGATGTCTTTGAAGGAGTTATTGGAGCTTTTCTTCTTTAGTTTAGGTATCCTATGTCATCCATGCTACTACTCCAATGTTTAATGGAGTTGGCACCTCCCATGGACATGATAGTTGCGAAAACATCTAATTGGCCTTGACATACCAGGCCATGAATAGCCGTCGTTCCTCTTCATAGGCTCTAGCTTTGTTATTGTATTCTTGGTAGTCCATGAGCTGTCGAGCCAAATCTACAATGACATCCTTTTATCCTTGGTAGCTGGTTTTGACCACCTCTAATTTAGAATTTGCTACTTCTAATTTTTGTAATGTCTTCTTGTGTTCAACAAATTCTATTTCATACTTTGCATATGTGGTTGCTACCTACTTTTCTAATTCTATTCTTGGGTGTCCTACTATCAACATGGCCAAATTGGCATACCACAACTTTGCTAATTCCATGTACTCCATGAGATCTTGTATTTGTAGGTCCCGACTTTTTAGTTTAGCTTGGTGGGTGAAGCCATAAGTATCCAATATGGCCTACCAATCAATGTTCTAAGCACTGAGTGTGTTAATATGGGATTTGGTCATATGGATCTTTTTCTCAATCACCTGCTTGTACATCCCCACCTGATCTCTAAAATGTTCTTTAAGTTTTTCATGTTGTTTGGCCTCATTTTGCCACACACTTATTTCAATTACTGTCTTTTGATAGATCGCGCATACCTCCTCCATTGAGAGGGTTCTATTTTTTCTAGCCAAGCAATTCATAACATGGCTAACCCTTATTAATTATTCTCAAAATTATTGAAAATTTTCCTCAAGAACATTCTTTTATTTTTCTCCTATAGTCAACCAAATATTTTCGACAGTGAGGCATTTATTTTCTTTTTGTGAGGCCTTTAGTGCTTTAGCATGTGTGCATGTTTGAGCTTGTGCCTTAGAAGCATCTCAATCATTCTTCTCTTTTTCCTTAGCTACTTTTTTATTCTCTTCCATAAATTTATTCAACTACTCTATTTGGAAAGATTCTAGCTAGTCTACAGGAATAACTTGGGATGGATCTTGCCGTGCAGCTTGCAGGGTGACGAGATTTTCTTGGAGTTTTTTTAACTCATCCTCTGCATGCTCAGCCCTAAACTCTACCATGACCAACTTCCCTTTTGTGGAGATGAGGTCTAACTGTGTTGTTGTGACATCTTGAGGGATGTCAAATAAGGATGTCATCACTTATCCTATCTGTAGCAATTGATCTAGAACATCCTCATGATTCGTAGGAGTCATTGAGGGTCCAACCAAAGTTTGAGCATCGCATGCTCCTATAAAATATATTGGTGGCACAAAAAGGATATTAAATGATTCTTTTATGTGATTTGTAACCACTTCTGCTACTCCCGCTACATCCTGGTGTTGCATGACCAACACTGTGGCACCTTCACCAATTTTTAGTTGCACTTTAAACAATGTAGTATTTCTAGAGATATGTAGTGACCATTGTGATTCCTCTCCTCCTATTTTAATAGATACCTCACCCCGTGCATGATCAATTGAGACTATGAATCATATGGCATCATTGATGACCCTGAAGAGATTAGCTTCATCACAGCTTCCCCAATCGATCGTTTCAGCAATGGCCCTGAGATGGCTCATCGATTGTCAATAGTCCTATGGTGGCAGCGACAATTGGTCTTGCTGGCCTAATTGTTGCATGATGGCCTTGCTTACTATTATTGACTAGGCCCCACCGTTTATTCTTGCTTAGGCTTTAGTATCTCACCAGCACTTTTCCTTGGGGTTGGTAGCTTCAGTAATTTAGCAAATGAAGCATTTTGGGCCATTCTGGAGATGTTATTGGTGTAGCCCAAAATTCTAGCACATTGACATAGCTTCCTAATGAGACAAGGGAAGGGAAATATGAACTTCCCCATCTTACATTCTTCAAACCACCTCAAAATTTCTGTAAGATATAGATGGGGTAGGTTAGCATTAACCTTGCCCATCAAGATGGCACTTCCTCTAGTTGCATATGTGAAAATTCTATTTAAACCTTTAGTTGGGAAAATGTGATATGTGTTGATTTTGAAGTAAATTCTCTCTTCAAGTGAAAGCTCTCCATATGCTTTATCTTCTTTTCCATACACCCCATATTTTCCATGCATTAGCATCAAAGTGAGTGGATAGTTGAGCAACCTTTGGCCCTATATTCAGAAGATTTAGAAGTTCTGAAATGGCTTGTGTAGAGAAATCAATAGAAATACCACCAATTCCAATGGTGGTGCCTTCTTCTTTATTGTGCCAAAATTGATACGTCTCTCCTAGGTACCAATCATGACTTTCAAAGAGAATAGGTCATAGTGGAGACCCTTTGAGTTGGTCCCTAACGACCTCTGGAGCAAACTCAGTGAAAGATCCAAAGTTGAGTTTAACAATCATAGTTGCTAATGTGGACCTTTCATGAATTTCCTAAACACATTGTGGAGACAACATGAGATGTTGTCCTTGTTCAGGTGCTCGGCTATCTCCACCTTTGGCATGTCCCTATTGCATAGTAACAAGAGGTTCCTGGTGGATGTAGAACAATTGTGCCTCCTACTCTGTATGTTCTTCCAGAGGAACTTGGCCTCTACCTCTCCTTAGCCATTTGGATATACCTTGAGAGGGTCCTCCTTGCTGTCCTCTTTTAGGGGCCATCTATAATCACATGGGATCGTTTGTTAGTAAGGCCATTTACAAAATTTGATTTATAGCTTACTCTTTGCCCTTAATACATTCATTTCTTGCTTATTGTGATTCAAATTTAGAGATTTTCATGAAAATTCCCCTAAAATTTTTTAGATTAGGCCCAATTTTAATTAGGTGTTTCCAAAAAATAATTTTCATGGCCTAGCTAAAGAGATAAAACTAATTTGGCAAACAATTTTAACATTTTTAAGCTCATTTATCCTTTATGATATCCTTCAATAAATAATGAATTTTGAAAAAACTATGTGCAACTTGGAGCATACCCTTCCCCCACAACTAAGTTAAACACTCTAGGTTTAAGTAGGTTCGATCGAAATAAGAATCAGAGCATTAAGGAGCAAGTTATGGATGTAGGAATAGCAGGTGCGTAAGCTCAAAAATTCATGGAAGAAAATTTCAAGAACTCCCCTCACATGAATAGTGAAGAATGACATTGACGTGCATGGGGGATCCATATACATAGTATTTATAGATGTAATATCATGTACTCGATAGTGCAGACCCAATATCGCATTAGACCTGATATCAGGTACCCCATATCGCAACCCTTCTAAAATAGTATATTTGGAAAAATGGATAGTTTTCCAAATTTTTGAAGCCAAAAATGAAGGATTTAAGGTTAATTCAAAAGGTCTAGGGTAACATCAAAGATACCTAATGGCACCGAAAGTGTAATGTAGTGGAATTTGATAATAAAGTTCAACAATAGAGTGAGGAAAAAGGACATGTTATGGTGCATAGGAATGTTTGAAGTAACTAATGATAAGAAAAAGGAAAGTTTTATCAATGCAATACTTGGAGGGTATGAGATGATGTGATGATGTGCAAAGAGTCTAAATTACAAAAGCTACACAAGTGGGTCCTCCCCAAAGTAGGTTCCTACCAATCATGCCCTTACGTAACCACACCTTAAAATGTCCATAGGTACTAAAAGGATTAAATGTAATCCACACTAGTTTAACAAAACACACACACGTAGATACCACTATGACGAGGTATGAATTCTATGCTACACAAGACACAAGTTAAAAATACATGGACAATGAGATGAGATGAATCGTAGAAGGGATTGCAAGGATCGAGTATGAGGTAACTAACCCTGGTACAATGAATTTTGAGTGTAAGGCATGTTTAACATGTCATTAGCTGGTGGCTCCAAAATCAAGACCAAGTCCATTTCTCTAATCAGTGACATCACATTGTTTCATCCAATGATAGACAACCATAAGAGCATCATGACAGCAAGGTGTATGATCACTTGGCATTTTGTCAAAGGCAAGAGTGATTTTGGTTATCCTTCAGAACATTTGTCTTGATCTTTTATTTTTCCTTTGTCTAGCCACTTTGGCACTCTCTCTTTTTTCTCTTTTTTTTAATGTGTAATTTAAAGAAGCTTCCTACCTTCAGGCATGGGTGCATGTATTTCCATTGGGACCCCTTTAGAATAGCATTGAGTGTCTCCATTAAGTGCCTTTATCACAACTCTTACTCCCATTTTTTTTAGATCTACAAGGATCTTAGCATAGTCAAGCTGCATGATAGGACCTACAAATGTCACCAAAGAGAATCCACAAGTCCCCTTGATGGCACACCCTTCTCATTCCCTCTTGGTCCATCATTCTTCGCTCTAGGCATAACAATCACAAAATTACTTTAAGTTGTAATGATGTAAAGAATATCATTATACTTAGAGTAGGAGCTCTTATTATAAATAGAATGGTTGGGTGGATGTTGTGGGCTCACTATCCAAATAATTTGTCACTTGTGTCCTAATAACATAGAACAACACCTCGACCAATGAGTCACATGAGTGTTTTGTTCATAGATGGTATTACCTATAAAAAGATAAAACAACAAAATGAAAAATGAAAAATGAAAATTTAGAGATCAAAAAATTAGAAAAAAACAAATTGAAAATGAAGAACTAGAAAACAAAAATTTGTAAAATCAAAGAAAAGGAAAAAAATTTACTAATTCTGCTTGTTAGAATGGGGGATATCCCCCATGACCGAACCTTTGATTATGGTGAGAATTAATAAATGGAAAGTTTGGATCCATGCATGTTGGAAATATTGGATGTTGATCATATCTAAACCAATGGGTGTCCTTTGGTATGGTGGTAGGAATGTACCCAAATTGGGGTTCACACACTTGATTCTAGTAGACATAGTGGGGTAGATTATAAGATGTGGTCATGTGATAAGAAGCTAATCCACTATGGCACCTGTGACAGTAAAATGGTATGCAAAGATCAATATGTTTCCCTATGTAGTTATATTCATTGGGTTGCATAGTTGTTGGAGCATTAATTGGTGGCCCAGATAAGGTAATAGGAGGCACTAAGTTTGAGGAGAAAGATGCATCACAACATTTGACTTGTGCTGAGTTGGAGGATGTAGTGGGTTTAGAATCGTGTTATTTCTTTCTACAACCATGCCTAAAGAAAGGGTGCTTTTGAGTACCTCCACTGCTATTGATAGTAGCAGCACAACTAACGTTTGTGGATTGGTGCTGTGGTGCAAAACCTTTTGGTACAATTGGTGGCAATGTGGAAGGAGGTGAAGGATAAGAATATTAAGGTTAAGAAAAAGTGCCTTGAGTCAGTTACCTTATGTCCCAATCTCTGCAATCCCTTCTCTGATTCATTCCATCTTCTTGTTCATGTGTTTGTGACTCATGTCTTGTATAGCATTGAATTCATACCTCATCACGGTGGTATCAACATGTGTGTGTTTTTTTGCATTGGTATCAATTACCTTTAACCCTTCTAGTGCCTACAGACATCTTAAGGTGTGGTTATGCAAGGGCATATAGGGGAGGACCCACTTGCGTGACTTTTGTAATTTGTACTTATTGCCCACCACCACATCATCTTATATCCTTCGAGTACTTCATTGCCAAATCTATTCTTTCCTTTATCATTATTTTATCAAACATTCCTCAAAACTAGGTCCGACATTAAAATTTTAGGGCAACTTCCTTGAAAAATTTCTAACTCTACAATCACACTAAGTGAAGAATGCAACATTTATTAAAGGCAATGAGTAAGGTATGAAATCATTGAACCTTTTTTTCAATAACCTTACTAACAATTGATCTTTGTGTGATTATAGATGGCCCCTAAAAGAAGACAGCAAGGAGGACCTTCTCAAGGTGCAACCGAAATACCTGGAGGAGGCAGAGGCCAAGGACCTCATCCAGAACATGCAGAGTAGAAGGCATGATCATTCAACAACCATCATGGAACTCCTATTACTGCATAATCTATCAAAGAAAAGGGAGGAGAGGTTAGGGCCCAAGCCTATGAAGAGGAATAATGGTTATTTTCGAGATGGCATGTCAAGGCCAATCAAGTGTTCTCGCAGCTACCATGTCCATGAAAAGTGCCAACTTCATCAAACATTGGAACATCAGCATGGACGGCTCATAATCCTCAAATAGAAGAGGAGAAATGTCAGGTGCTTCTTCAATGGTATCAATCTTAGAAGCCTAATGCATAGAACAAAGGAAAGGCAACCATGGAGGATCCACCACTATCGGGAATCACATGAGTTCCACAAGTTTTGTGTTTTGTGTTTGTGTCAAAATTTTGTTTAATTCTCCACTGTGGCATGAATAAATTTCTAGTCAATCAATAATCCCATACCTATCCACTGTGTATTTAATTGATCTTGTTCCTCACCTTCTTTGACTTGAGGAAAAGTTTTTACTCAGTCGTGGGGGTATGATGAAGCACTCTATAGTCGATGCGTCGACTAAGCCATGTATATAGGGCCCCGTATATGCGGCTGCATCGATGCGGCCATGTCGACGCATCCCTCCATGCGTCGACTTGGCCCCATTTATGCAGGGCCTATTTTAGCCTATAAATAAGTGGCCCTCCACCACACCTAGGGATCTTTCTAGTAGTTGTTGCATTTTGTTTCCGTAGGAGTTAGAATATTTTCCCAATGCATGCTCGCAGTGTGATGCTTATAATTGTACGGATTTGTTTCCGTAGTGTGACGTACTTGGACACGCACATGATTGGAAATAAAGATTGTGATTACTTCATCATTGTAGCATTCACTTAGTTTTAATTGTTTAATTGTTATTATTAATTATTATTGTTATTTATTGTTTTCTTAGTTAATATCTCTTTATCATCATTTACTATTCTTGTTGTTAAATGCGAAATGAGTATGACTTAATCACGAGCATTTAAGTGTGACTACTTGGTAACCCAGTAACGTACGTAGGATCTACACTTGGTAATTCCAGTAGTAGTTGTGCACGAGGTCCAAGATGTGTACGGATGATTAAGGAATAGATGCTCATAGCACTTAGGTTAGGTTAGACTTCATTTCCTATTGCTCCTTAGTTTAATTAAGATTATTTTCCATTGTCTCTAGGAGTAGCACTAATTTAGGATCACATCATACGCCTCACTCTGGACTAAACCATATGTGACAAAGCAAATACTAGTCCAAGTGGGCAGACAGTGAACTACAATCAACGTGTAACTATCTAGATACCACAACTAGCTTGTCCACGGAGTTCGACTAGATCGTGCGTGACCACTCATATTTGTATGGTTGACTGTAGGGGTACCTCACTGCTCATCGCAATCCAACAAAGACATTGGAAAAAGTTTATGATTATTAGTGCATAAGATAATTTACTTCAAAATTCAAAAAAAGATAAAACAAAGAAAAATCAATAAAAAGTAGAGCGCAAATAAAGATAAATCTGATAAAGATTCATTACAAGTTATCCGATTCAAAGTTCTTACAAAACCACTTGAAAGGAAAAAGTACAAAAAATTTCAAACAAATTTTTGTGTTTGAATTAATATTCACCATGGGCTCCATTTGAGAGAGATACAATAATCATATTTAGAATATAGCCACATTGAGGGGGATTTGATTGCCCAACATTGGAGTGTGTATTAGTTTGAAGTCATTATTGCCATGCACACACAATTTGACCAAAGTTAAAAACTCTTTGTTCTCCTCCTGCATGGGTCCACATGGCTCCTTATGAACCTCAATCATGTCTTTGTCTATAAATCTTGACAATTTCTATGTACTTCTTTAGTTGATCCTAGTAGATGTTCTTTTTTAGTGTTCAATGTCACCTGCCATTTCATTCTGCCTTGTTAGTGTTGTATCATAATGCACCTCACTACAAGAGTTTTGCGATTTTTGGCATCTTCGTCAAAGACACTATGTCAGAGAAGTGTCTAAAGGAAATGTTAAAATTGAAATGGCTACAAATGTGGTTGCTGCAGGATGAGTTTCATGGCCAGGTTAACATTTATCACTTTTTGGACTACCTTTGACAATCTCATTATTTTAGGATGTATATGATTATCATTGCGGATAGACCCTTTGGATAAGATGTGGCTCTAAGGCATGCTCTAAATTTTTTCCATGCCTTACAAATTAACTTTAGATAAACCACTTAACCATCAATGAAACTGATCTTGGTTCAGAAATAGACTCCTAAGAAAAAGATGTTTTAATTACCCTTTCATAAAAAAATCTTCCTTCTTTATTGATAAGTTACTTTTCATTCAACTTTCCTTGTAAATCTTTAACAAGGAAATTGCTTTTCATTCTATCTTCTTCCAAATATATCAACAAGAAGTTAACAAAAGATGTTGACAGATAGATTTATTTGATATAGAAATCATTTGTCACCCAAAACTAAAGTACAAGTACTTTAAAGAGATACAAAACGTAAAAAACATAAAAATACATTAAATATAAGTCATTATTCTTTAATTTTTCTCTACTTTTGGAAATAACTAAAAATTGAGATGCACTTAAATTTTTTAAATATATTCAATTTTCTTATTTTTATAAATTATGTACACACTAACCATACATTTAGTAATAGATTAACACAACTTTTAATATATCTTAAAGTTCATAACTAAATAACAACTTTAATTATTAAGATGAAATTTTGTGAAATTCTACTTATTTTTGAAAATATTTTGAGAAAACATGTAGAAAAAAACAAAGATAAAACATTATATTCGTGATAAGGAATTGCTTGGTTAGTGGTAAGAATCAAGAAATGCCCTCATCAACATGCAATAGTGAGGTATTCTTTAGTGAGCAACAACTTGCAAGAACAATGCTTAGGCTAGATTTCCACCCTTCGATTTTCCTTTGTAAGGTTTTGTGTAGTCGAGGATTTAACTGAAACCATAGTATTGAGTAGGTGAGTCTAATGGTAAGTGGTGAGGTATAAATAAGAAATGTTTTCTCAAGCATATGCCATGTGGGGCAACTGAAGATGTTAGCAATAAGGCTATAGCCAACACTTGGTTATTACGGAAATATTTTAGATCACTTAGAATTGGGGCCCACGGGGGCAGGGGGTTTGGACAGATACCTAAAAATTAATAATAATTTATAAAAAAAATTAGAGTACAGTAGATTATCGAAAAGATAGTCTAAAAAAAAAGCCAAACAATTTTGAAGATGTATTTTCAAGTTTTTATCCTTGCAATCAATCTTGAAAAATCTCCCCTCTAAAATAGAAATATGCTCAGGTCTTGCACTTATTCAAAAATGCTCTCACAAATTTCCACATCTTACTAAAGGGTTTATTGTAAGTAAAGAGAAAACTCTCTCTAAGGACAAAAGAACACATTAAGAAGAAATGAAAGACAAATAGCAGCAAAAGGTGAAAGTTTCTCATCCTAGAGCCTCCAGAACAGAAAGAAATTAATATTAAAAAAAAAACAAATTAATTGTTTAGCTTTCACTGAGTTTTTTTCTTGAAGTTATAGTTGAAAAGTGACATCTTTCAAAATCTGGTATTTGGCTTATGACAAAATCTAGTAATTGTCCTCCCAAGCAAAATAAAAAAGATTAGGGGGTTTTGGAAATCTTTCAAATATTGCTGGGGCTGTCAGAAATCTATGTTTGTTGACTGTTAAGTGATTTTAACAAGTTTCGGACTATTAAAACAAGGGGATGACCATTAAACAAGAAGGGCATATGATAAAGATCAGGTTATCAAAAATTTAAAATACCAGGGTTAGTGCTTACCGCTCAGTATTATATATTATTATGTAATCGTCCTCACTCTCAACATATGCATATTTCATCCAGCATTAAGACAATGTTGCCGTCAAACACAAAAAAAATCAAGATTCTTGCCGATTCCAATAATATACCTGCAACAATATTCATGCGTATAGATGCTCGATATACAAGGTATGAAATTTGAACAATTATCTAAATTCGCTACATTTACATTTTTAACAACCTTAACATATCAATGCACTAATATCGTGACAAGCAAGAATGCAAATGTGGCATGGACTGAGCTACAAAATATGGAAGCTTGAAATCCAGAATCAGATTGGGCTACTTTCAAAGAACAATGCAGATAAACAATTGCTGCTAATTAATAACTTTGTATGAATCTGCAAGAAGGAGACAATAAAATATTATAAGCATTGTTTACCGAGGCAATATATCTCGGTTCAGTTATGCTTTATAAGCACTTTTCCAAAAATTAGAAAACCAAAATCTGACATCGAACCAGATAAAAACAGAGTAGCTTTTGGGATGGCAAGACATTGCAGAGGACAAGGTACAGACCATATTGTAACTATGCAGCCACTGCAACTTCTTGGGTGGCTTCAGTTGTGATTACTTTCCAACATCGCTCACAGATTGTGAGGTGCTCTGCAAAGGAACCCACAGCTTCTGAGAAATTCCAGCATCTCTCACACTTGCTCCCCTCTGCACGTGTTACTCCAACCCACAAATCGCCTAGTCATTGAGTAGAATAGGTTCCAGCATAGGAAGTGCTTATACTTTGTGTGTGCTCCATGGAAGGTACGATTTCAACCTGCATTCACAATGCCGCATTGGCAACTGTTCAGTCAAATCCTCCTTACCAGACAGCTCTCAAGACTTGTAATACTATGACNACTGACTATTTATCGAGGGCTTGGTTATGTTCATTCAGTTCTATGCTATGCAACAGTAGGAATGAATCCGCATCTGGTGACTGTAATTAGGTTCCTTAAAATGGAACCATCTATACACCCGGTTCTGGCAATTAGATAATTCCGTATGTTTGGAGTAGGTGGCATATGATGTCCATCTACCGGTTGCATGTAACTAAGCAAATCTCTCACTAATATTTGATGTTTCATTTACACGACCTTTGAAAGCTGTAATTTGACAACGTTTAGTCCACAAAGATGTTTCAAACTTTGTCAAAAAGCATCATGCCATATGGAACTATTCCTGCATTTTTTTAAAGAATCCAAATTATTTATCAGGAATTTTAGTGTCAAACAATCAACTCAGCAACCTCGATACTTAAGACATTCAAAATTCCAATCTATTATTTTAAGAACAAATGAGAGAGAAGGAGACCTCAAGGATCTTTGTCCATAACTGAACATCATTTTCTGTCAATGACAACCATTTGTCATCTATTCTGGGCCAACGAGCTTCAAAAACAAACCCTGCAGCACGACCATCGTGACCAATGTATGAAAATGGCAGGTACTGCGATGCATCCTCTGCCATGTGAGGGAGAATAGGAGCTATGGCCCTTACAATGCAAAATAGATGCTCTGCTAGAACAGTTTGACAACTCCTCCTTGTAAGGCTATTCTTACCCCTGTTAGATGTAGAGAGATATAAACAAATAAAAAGGGGAAATAACAAGGAATGAAGTAACAGAATGTTCAACACTTTGGCATATACACGTACGTGTCTCAAACATGTTCTTCCATATAGTACTTGCAAAGCATATTTTTTGGCCAAACTCGGGAGTTTCTAGTGCTGTTAGATGCAATAAATTTTGTTCACTATGATTCTGAAAGGTGATGGCATACTAGCTTCAGAAGACTTTGGAAACTTCCTTGCCTTCCTAGAACTAAGCATTTCATGTACTTTCTTCTTCAGCAAAGTCTTCTATTAGAAGATGTCTCATGTCTCATGTATTTGAGTGTGCCAAAATCTAAATGTATGATATGCAATTCAACTGATGGATTTCTTTTATGACCATATTTTACAGTTAATTCAGTACACACAGAAAACTGTTAGTAATTAATAGTGCATATTATAAAATAAAGGTAAAATCTCTTGACCTGTATCTCATCGATTTTGACTCCGCTTCTTTATTCGGATTGGGAAAAAAGGAAATATAGTATTAAGTAGCCATATTGATATAGCATGACTTAGTAATTTGAGTCTCAGTGTCCGTAAATGTGATCTGAAGGGCACAGTTGAAATGTATGCTCCAGTGGGTGGCTATAGATATATTGCTAAATCTTAATGGAAAAAACTTGACCCCAAAATGATAAAATCTTTTCTAAAATTATAAGGATGTTCAATTGTTAACAGCAATTTGCTGAAATGGCTGCATGCATGCATTATTTAAATGTTAGGCTTCATTATATGTCACTGCTGTATTTGTATTAGATCCTTTTTCATCTTGGTTGAGCGATAGTGATGTTTTAAGATAATAAAAAATAAATAACTTTCGGATTCTCACCATCATACAGTTAAACATAAAAAATATAACAGCTGCTCCAACTGAAACCATATACCAAGACTGCTTTCTTAAAGAGGTGCTTTAGGCATTTGGCCTCTGAAAAAATTACAAAAAGATTCATAGTTTTAGCATATTTGGAGATGCAGCAAAAGAGAGTGGCATTCTGACAACATTAAGATGAAATGGCTGCTCTCTTTTGCCATGTATAGAATGAAAATAGTGAGATTTATGCTTTACAACAATAAATCAACCCAATCTGAATTTTACAGAGACTGCCTGGAAAAAGCTTTATAAAAAGGATGATGCTAACAGTATTCGTAACTATTGTACATACCCAACGTACAACCGATCTTTGGCAACATCAAAATAGAAGTTTGACGAGTCAACAATTGCAAACCGCTGCATGGTCTCTGGTCAAACAGAGATAATATGAACAGTTACTTTTCTCTCTAGGAAAATGCAATTCATTTCAAACAAACTTATAATATAAATTCCAGAATCAATGACCATGCTTGCTATAATAATATAGCCAAAAAGAAAAGATTTTAAAAACTTCTAAAACTTTAACAAAGTTTCTTTTTCCTTTTTTTTTAACTGAGAAAAGGTCAGGTTGTATTCAGATTAGTACAGTTACCTTGAGGAGATTGGTCCAGGCAACATTTCAATTGATACCCAGTACAACATATGAGCATCTCTCATTCCAAAACCAGTAGCAAGCATTAGACTCATGGGCAGTGTCCAGGCAACTCTTCATTTGTTGTGCTTCAAGCAGGTCCGAACATATTGTTGTTCCTCCTCCTGCAAGTTCCTTTCCTACTCCTCCCTAAGCAGGTCTTCTCAGATCTATGCACATAGTCANTAGTGGCCAAGTCCCCAAGTTAGTGCTCCTACTACTTTGGTAGGCAGTTGCAAAGCTTGTCAACAGATACTTCATCCAATCCAGGAATGTATGGAATCTACAAGAGGCCTATTTTGCATTCTTGTGATGCATGTGTTTGGGTTGGCTTGTCAATATCCCAAAATTCTTCTTAGCTTTTCTTCGGCGGGAAAGGTAGGGGAGACACTTTGGTCTTATCTTGGCCCTTTGGTTAGTGGTGCAACTAATCGATCTAACACCTATTTGGCCCTCGCTTTTTTTCATGGCTATTTATGAGCGGCATAGGCCCATCAAGGAGGCTTCTTTCTCCTTTGCCCTTGTGATACAGAATTNCCAAAGTGTCTCCCCTACCTTTCCCGCCGAAGAAAAGCTAAGAAGAATTTTGGGATATTGACAAGCCAACCCAAACACATGCATCACAAGAATGCAAAATAGGCCTCTTGTAGCTTCCATACATTCCTGGATTGGATGAAGTATCTGTTGACAAGCTTTGCAACTGCCTACCAAAGTAGTAGGAGCACTAACTTGGGGACTTGGCCACTACTGGTCTTTGGCACCAGCCCTTGGAAGAAGACCTCCATGTTCTGGAACCCACAACTAATTAGCAACACCACCTCCCCTATTGCATGCACCCCCAAGTACCCTGCCAAAGCAAAATCCATGAGGTTAATCCACACCCCATAGTAAGTGGTGGAGTCCCCCCTCCACCACTTGTAGAAGTTGGCATCAATGAGGTTGGGGTCCTTGACCAATGACAGTAGGTCATCCCACCCCATCTACACAACCAAAGCCCATAATTCCTGATTATTGTGGAATTCATGTGCATTAGGCTTGTATGTCGGTGTCACCCCCATCACCAGAATAGCCTCCTTTCACAACCATGTGGTCGAGAGAGCCATTTGCAATGATGAAGGGAGAGGCCTAGACTGAAAAATCTATGTTCCTGATTTTCGAAATGCACCACAGAACCACCATTGCATGTGAATTCCCATTCACCTATATAGACAGGAGAATGGTAGCAAAAGGATACATGTGGAAGTGTAAGGACACTACAAAAATAGGTGTTGCATAGTTTCTATGTCAGCACTGTAGAGGGGGCAGCTGTCCTCATTTATTATTCCCCATGCCTTCAAGTAGGCATGAACAAGCAACATGCCCTACAACATGAACCAATTGAAACATTTAATTTTCTTTGGGAGCTGCCCCTTCCACACAATCCTCTAGCCATGCTCCATTGGATATTTAAATTTTATAAGTTCATGTAGTTAGGCCCCCATCATCCCCCATTGAGTTATATTATGGATATAATTGTAAAATGTTCTACAATATGTATGAGTCCTTGGAGGTCATTGTCTAGGGCTAGTATTTGTTAGCTATGATGTGTGTCCACTATAGCTGTCATCCATCATCTTGTATGAACCTATTGACGATTTCCTAATACCCCATCAAAATGAAAATCTCCAAACCTCAAGACCTCAAAACCTCTAACAAGCTTAGGCTTAGCCACCTTGTCCTAGTAGACAAGGTGTAGGGTTCTCCACCCTTACCTCTAGACCAAATAAAGTTTCGTATAATTTGGTCAATTTTGTTGAGGATGCCATTTGGTGGTGCAACGATAGAGGCAACATATCTAGCAATAGGCAAGAGGACAAACATGGCCAAGATCATTTTCTCTTTTCCTATCAAAAAACACATGGTCTAGTCACCTACTTAGGATTAGATCCACTAAATCAAATGAGTCCAGGTTGCCAATCTACCCTAGGCAAACATGGGCATCCCCAAATAAGAGACTTGAATTGTACACGACAAAATTCCAAGCTCCTGACAAACTTGCCTTTGAGCTGGACCTTCCATATGAAAGAAGTGTATTGTTGATTTCTCCTTATTTAGTTTCAGGCCAATTTCTTTTGCCATCCTATCCAGAGCCATGTTGATAGGGAAGACCTATGGCACAACTGCTTGGACCATAAGAGTCGTGTCATTAGCATAAAGTTCCATGATGCAAGTAACCCCTTTAATGTTTAATCCTTTGACCTTCTCCTCCTTGCAATAAAATTTCATGGTATCCATGGAGATGATGAAAAGATAGGAGGAAAGAGGGTCACCTTGACAAATCCCCCTTTTTGAGGAGGAAAAACCCCAAAGCCAAGCATTTAAATCGAAGGAGTAGGCCCCCATGGCTTGCAAGTTGATCCAAAGAGCCAAAAATTTGGGTGAAACCCCTTCATGAGCATAATGTCTCGAAGAGCATTCCATTGAATGGTATTGTAGGCCTTTGCAATATCAAGCACCAACCAAACACAACATCAACGGTTGTAGCTGTTGAACAAGGATTTTGGTGAAGAGTCTGAGTAGTCTATTGCACACCCCAATTCGTCTATAGAGCATAGGCACCATGGGGTTTGGGATCTTAAGAATGACCACAATTCATTTGTAACTAATTTCATGGTGAACCTGTCCCCACTTCAGCATAAGCTTGAAGGCATCTAGGATGTTATTAAGAATATCAAAGAATTCCTAGAAGAACTCAATTGGCTAGCCATCAGGCCCTAGGCCCCTAGTAGCTTTGAGGATAGTCATGGCCTCAAAGAGTTCCAACATAGTTATAGGGTAGCTAGTCTATTGTTATCCTCCTCCCCAATAACTTTTTAAATTTGGATGGAAACAAGGGAGAACTCTCCCCTAGTGCAAATCCCTACCCAATACTTTTGTATCTTTTGAGCAATGCTCTATGTATCATGTAAGAGGGTTTGACCCTAAAGAATGTGGTGGATCTTTTTGGCTTGATTATTGGCCTTTGCAGCAACAAAAAACAAGTGGGTGTTCCTATCCCCCTCCCTAAGCCACAGGCCTCTAGATCTCTCTTTCTAGTACTCCTCTTCTCCATCCAATAGCTGGAGTTCAACTAGTAAGTCATGCTCTTCCTCCTCCAAAGATTCACCCTTCTTCTATCTAGCCTAAGTGTCCAAAACCCTCTATTGGAGGGCCATCTAAGCTATTCTAAAAGAATACTTCTCTGTAGTCTATAGATTTCTTGAGACATAAGAGACCTTGGTTTAGAAAATCCCAAGGGTATGTCTACATAGGGTAGTTCCCCCATATGTCCTTCACCATCTTTCGTAACCACCATTATGTCAACCATACCTACTCAAATCTGAAAGGCACAGTCCCCAGCATATCTGGCTTAGAGATAGTGCAAACAAGAGTGTGATGATCTAAGGCCTTCCTTTTGTGGCTAGTAACCAAGACATCATGGTTGAGAAGGACCTCAGTACTAACCCAAATCCTATTAATCCTAGATAGGACCCGGTCCTTACCTTTATGTCTATTGCTCTAGGTAAAATGGCAACCATGGATATCCAAATCCATGAGGTCATAGGTCTAAAGCATTTGCAAGGCTTCATGGCTCTTGGGTGAAGAGTCACTCTCTCTTTGTATCTTCTCCCATGTGTACAAATGTTGGTTGAAGTTCCCAATAAGTAACCACACATGACAGTTAGGAACTTGGCCAACAATCCTATGGATCTCACGAAGGTGGTCAACCCAATTCTAGGGGCTATAAACGTTCGTGATTCAAAAGTCCCAAGGAGAGCAAGAACATAGTGAGACTCTAGGAAGATTCATCTACTACATCAACGACTATGTGTGAGGGTAGCCAATCCCCTGTCCTACCCCAACAATCCACAAAGTGGGAAAACTAGTCTTGCCACCACAAGAGATTATAGTGAATGGTGCGCAACTTAGTATCTTAGAGGCACACCATCAAACAACCTTCATCATGCACTAATTCTTTCAAGGTACTTATTTTGTAGAGGGTACCCTATCCCCTACAATTCCATGAAAAGATTTTCATGATCTACTAGTAGACTATTTTTTGTACATCCCTTTGAGGGTCGTTTGAGATCTTAAGTCAATGTTTTGCTACGTTTTCTTGTTCCATATCTCTTTTCCAAAAGGTCTGACTACCTTTCAAGGTTTATTCACAAGCATAAAGCACTGTTCTTCATCCTTTAGAATCTTCGTAGCAACTAGATCCATCATAGGCTAGTATGTCCCATGCACTATCGAGACCCAATCGCCAAGCTGTGAGAGCTCCTCCCCACCGCAACACCCCCCAACTATGTCCTAGGGAAGAAGGTAAAGGAGAGGGGTGCCCCTTTTTTTCCATCAACACCCACCCCTTAGCATCTAGTTGTTTGTTCAGCCCAAAATATTTGGAACATACTCTACAATCTTTAGTAGTGTGATTACCCTTACTGCAAATCTCACATGTTGTTGGGGGTCCATAGTGTAGCAAAACCAAGACCAGATCATTGAAGGGGATGTTCTTGTATTCCACAAGCTTCCCTTCTTTAGATGGTAGGTCTAGGATGACCTCCTTCAATAATTTGATAGAGGACAACAACCTCCAAACATAGGACCTTTGTAACACACATTCAAAGGGAGCAAGAGCTAACACTTGAAGCCCCCAAAAAACATCAATTGAAAGAAGAAAATGCACAAGTGACTTTCCTTTTACAACAAGCAAACTGACATTAACATATAAAATTAAAACAAAATCAATAGCCCCAAGATCTAGCTCTGCAAAAAGTCAATCAATATTAATTTTAAGATTTAAGAAATAATTTTGAAAAGAAATTACCACAATAAAAAACTATGCAAGATTCATCAAATTTAAAATTCAAACTCTTTTTTTATTCAACCTAAAAAGAAATATCTAATTAGGATTATCTACACATTTGTAAACCAAAGAAATGATCACAAAAGGTAGATAAATCAATAATCTCAGATTTGTTCAATGGCATATAATATTATATATTTTCTAGCAACACTCACAAAACTTGATCATCTAAATTTAACTCTTGTAACCATCATAACATTAATCATTTAATCAAGCAACTCATATGCTATAATACATAAATCACAACCATAAGTTAACATCCTAGATTTTCCCCCACTCCATCAAACTTATAGAAAGATATCAAAATTAGACTTAAGAAGCTATAGAAAAAAATATAAATCAAGACTCAAACCCAAGATTTATGCATTCAAAGGGGAAGGGTTCATCAACCAAATTCCAACCAAAATCCAAGAATTCAACAATTCTAAAACATTCACAATTATCCATGGGCTTAAGGCTACTCTCACTTTCTACCAATAGTAACAATCCTCGTATCAAGGATCCTTGGCCCTTGTTGGCAATCTTTTGCCAAAAATGTCGCAAATCATTATGGTGTTTCTAAATTGTTTCAGAAACAACCCTCATCCACGTAATCTAGGTGTGAGAGTTCAAACAATGGGTGGAAAGATCTAGAATAGCAATAGAGGATTCACGAATCCAAGCTTACAACAACAATCTTGATAATTTCATACAAGCATTGTGAAGTTGATTAGGTAAGCAAAAAGAGAAGTTAAGAAAATTAGCCTTGCTAGCCATTATCAAACATAACAAAGATGAATCATTTTACCTCCTTGCCCAGATTTCTTGCTTACTAGGAGGAATTATCAAAATGTTGGATTGCTCTACAACATTCATTTTCTTTCTTTATACTATCTCCTGTAGCAACCATAGTTCCCTTCATAGCCACACTCCCTGCTGTTGTATCCCTTTCTTTTTGTCCTACTTAGTTACTTTGCCTTATGTGTTTCTTCCCTCTCCTCATCTCCCTATTTGTTGGTGGAATAAAAGATAATGGATCGTTTCTTGTAACTAACTCTTTCTTGGAAACTGTTTGTTTCTTTTTTTTTTAAGTTATTATTTTCCTCGCACGAATGAGTCATAAGTTCAATTCTTTCCATGATCACTATAAAAAATCAATAATATATGTATATTCACAGGTTGCAGGTTCAATTCTTAAATCAACAATTTTTCATATTTCAGAATTCAAATTTTGCTAGATCTTAAGTTCAATTCCTCTTGATAATTACAAAACATTTAAGCATAATATCCATCTCTATACCATTTAGGATTGTCATAAGATGCAAGGAAATATTTTTCAAAATAGACTCATGATAAGGGCAAGTTTAGGATACACAATCAAATAAGACACCTTCTTTTTCAAGTCATCAGCGATGTGAATTTTTCTATCATCTTTTGAGCCTTGAAAGGTCATCACATGACCTTTCTATAGCCATGGAGGGGGTACTTATATTCTATTGTTTTAAACTAAAAAGAACAATGCATCACATAAAATATTTAATA
>MNCI01010128.1:149664-183907 GCA_015680685.1 Gnetum montanum | reverse complement strand
TGGAACCTACCTCCACTAAAAAAGAGTAACATTCGTTTAGAGTTGACTGACAAGTCCATCATTGTCCCATTAGGACTAGTGGAGGACATTGTCACCAATGTTTGTGAGTGGTCATATCCAACCAATTTCCTAGTGATCTAAGTAAACAACTGCAAGGGGGACTTCCCAATCATTATGAGAAGAGCATGGCTAAGCACAATTGATGTGTGCCCAAGAATACATGATCTTTCTCTAGAAATATCAAAGGAAAATACATTTGGAAAGATTGAGAAGAAGAAAGTTCCATGCATCGCATATAGTGACACAGGGTGCAACTGCGTGTAGAAGTCCTAGTTTGTATAATGCTTAACATTGCTTGCCTACAACCAGTGTGCACAAGTGACTAACATATAAAGATGCCTATATGTAGCAACCATAAGACAGGAAGGCACCCAATGGTTGATAGTTGATCAAGAGAGCAACTCAACTCTATGCATGGAACCAGTTTAGAGCTTAACTTATGCCTATATTGATAGCATAAATACATTAGAGCAAGTCCATTGTCAACTTCTAAGTCTTGACATCAAAAATATCAACTGGGGGAAGTTAGAAATCCTTAATGAGTTTAAGTAAGAGCCCCTTGAGTTAAAATCGTTGCCTATTGGTATGGAGTATATATTTCTCAAGAATGGGAAACTGGTAATCATTAATGTTAAGCTCACTCCTCAATAGAAAGAAAGACTGCTAAAGATGGTAAATAAATGGTTGAAAGCCTTTACGTGGTCATACCTCAAATTCACCAGAATAGATCCTTGAATATGCCAATATAGAATTTACATTGACCCCTCCATGAAACCTCGATGACAACCACAAAGGTGATTGTACCCAAAGCTTAAGCAAGTGGTTAAAGAAGAAATTGAACAACTTCTAAAAGTTGGATTTATCTACCCCATTGTTGATAGTGAATGGGTTAGTCCATTAGTCATTTCTCCTAAAAAAGGAGGCAAGTGGAGTGTGTGTATAGACTTTAGGCTACTGAACATGGCAACATTCAAAGACCACTTTCCATTTCCATTCGTCGACTAAGTCTTAGATGTCATTGCAGGGCATTGGTACTATAGTTTTTTGGATGGTTGTAGTGGATACAATCAAATTCAAATAGTACTAGAAGACCAAGCCAAGACCACATTCACAAGTCCTTGGGGGACATTTGCATATAGGCAAATACCATTTGGCTTGTGCAATGCCCCAACAACATTTCAACATTTCGTTCTAAGTATATTTCAGTAGCAAATAGGGAATGATATGGAGGTCTTTATGGACAATTTCTCCACCTACAGAGTGGACTTTGAACAAGCATTAGACCAATTAGAGCAAGTATTGAAATGATGTGTTGAAACAAACTTAAGGCTCAATTTGCAAAAAAGCCATTTAATGGTCTAAGAAGGCATTGTGTTAAGGCATAAGATTTCACAAACAGGGATAAAGGTAGATCCCAAAAAGATTAAAGTCATCCAAGGAATCACTCATCAACCTAAAACTGTAAAAGATATCCAATCATTCCTTGGACATACTGGCTATTATAGATGCTTCATTGAGAACTTTTCAAGGATTGCAAAACCTTTGGTAGAACTAATGAAAAAGGATGTACCCTTTGAATGGACCAAGGAATTTGAGATAACTTTCCAAACCTTAAAGTGGAAGCTCGTAGAAAGACCTATTCTACAAGCTCCTAACTAGTCCAGACCATTCCACATAATGACTGATGCGTTCAACTTTAATTTAGGAGCTATACCTACATAGTTAGATGACTAGAAATGACCCTATTACATTCACTGTGCAAGTTGAAGTATTGCTGGTGCACAACTCAACTACACCATAATAGAAAAAGAGTTAATGATTGTGGTGTTTGCACTAGATAAATTTAGGCACTATGTGTTGGGCTATAAGATATTTGTACACACAGATCAGTGCAATATAGTTCCTAATGAATAAACCAATGGTGAGCCCTCACATCATATGATGGCTCATGATCTTATAAGAGTTCGATCTTACGATGATTGATTGTAAAGGCACCAAGAATGTTGTTACTGATCATTTATCTCGGTTATGATGGAACAACAAAGAGGACAAATATCCAATTTCTGACCATTTTCCTAATGAACTCCTCTTTGCAGGTGTAATAAATAATCAATTCACCACAGATACAAATTAGTATAGTAGCATTCTTACCTATATTCTCACACAAGAAACACCACAAGGGTTAGATGTTAAAAGGAAACAATAGTTTCTTCATCGAGCCAAATATTTCATGGAAATCAATGAACAACTTTATAAGGTATGTTCTGATGACTTGGTTTGATGGTGTGTTCCTGATGTAGATCCATTGCAAGTTCTCCAAAATGCTCATGAGGGTCCTTGTGGGGGTCATTACATTGGGAGATGAACAACCATTAAAATCTTGCTTGCAAGATACTATTGGCCTACATTGTTCCAGGACACTCAGAATTTCATCCAATCTTGTGAGTGTTTCCAACACGATGGGGAAATGAATACTAGAATGGAGGGTCCACAATAATGGATTCAACCCTTAGAACCCTTTGACATATGGGAAATTGATTTTATGGGGCCTATTACATCAATTTCCAATGGAAAAGCCTACATTGTTGTTGTTGTTGATTATTTTACAAAGTGGGTAGAAGCAGCTGTTGTTACGAACTATACATCATCTACCACTGCACAATTTGTTCAACAACAAATCAAAAATAGGTTTGGCATGCGTTGTGCACTTATTTCTAACAATGATACACATTTTACAGGTGTGACTTTTCGAAAGTTGATGCAACAATTAGGAGTTGAGCATAAGCTAACTACACCATATCATCCTCAAGCAAATGGTCAAGCTGAAGTCACCAATAGGGAGATCACAAAAATATTGACATGAACCATTAGCAAATATAGGTGAGATTGGAGCACTAAACTAAATGATGCTCTTTGGGCATACCACTCCACATGAAAACTCCCTATAGGCTATGCTCCCTATGAGTTAGTGTACGGTAAAATTCTAATGCTTCCTATCCAAACTAAGCTATGTACACTACCTACAGCATGTGACCTCAACCTTGACCTCAATCTAGCACAAAAAAAAATGGTTAATGAACTTTAACTTGCTAGATGAAAATCAATTAGTTGCCCTATCATCCAATGAACTACATAAGGCCTTTAAAAAACAACATCATGACTTAATAATTAGAAAAGTCAATTACCAACCAAGAGATAAGGTTTTGTATTGGAATCCTGCACATGTGCCATAATGAACTAAATTCCAAACGCTATGGGAAGGACCTTATATCATTCATGAAACTTTTCCTACAGGGACCATGATGATCTATAAACCTGAAAGCCCGAATAAGAAATTATTAGTGAACATCTAGCAAACCAAACCCTTACATGAGCTTAAAATAGCCAGTACTAACACTACCTCTATTAATGGACAACCTTGCTTATTATTTCGGATCTCCTCCTTTCAACTTAGTCATGGGGGAGATGGCTGCCAATGCTAACCATTCTAAGCACTTAGTTTCCTTTGTTTTTCTTTTGTTTTACACATTTTTCATCTTTACTTGTTTTTTGTTACACCATCATTAACATTTTAACTATTTCTTTCGTTGTTACATTTTTTTTGAACTATTTTCACTTGTCACATAATAAGTGCTCATGATGGTGGATTATACTGTAATAGTGTTGATTGCTAATGTTTGGATTTTACCTTTGACTTTTAATGTTAATGCTAAGATATGGTTCTTTGATAAAGTAGGCAATGAGTTCACATCATTTGTTCATCTATTCAAACTCTATGGTCTCCCTTTGTTTTGGAAATGTACTGTCCATTTCTCTAAGTAAACTTATTAATGAATTGGTGGCTTAGTATTCTTTAAACCAAGGAAAGATTCAAATGGATTGAAAAGGATGTGACTTCAAGGGGATTAGACACATTTGTGCTGGCTATTCTCTTAGGTACTTGGATTTTTTTCATAAAGTCTTCCACCATTTCGCTATTGACCAATGTCAGGAAGTTGACTAAATCAAATAAGTCTTTGCATGGTGTGGTTCTCACTCAAAATAAAAAAACTAGTGAGAATTCTAAGCACACCCCTTAGACATAATAAAGAAACATGGGCTACAAGCACTAGTTATGGAACTAGAAAGACATGTTACCCATGCCTGAAGGTTCCCTTTAACTAAGGCCCTTTCTTGCTTCTTTCTTCTCTATCTTTCTCTTGTTGAAATGGTGGTGGCTCTGTGGACGCATTCTTGTTGCTTCAGGAGGATGGGTTGGTCACGTGTGTTGATGTGAGGTCACTAGATGTGGTTAGTTTGAATATGGATTTAGATAGAATTTTATTAAGTCAACTTAACCACATACTACACAAGGGACTTTACACAACCTTAATTCCAGGATTCCATTCCATTCTCTCCTCTCTTCCCATATTGCTTTCCATTTTTAACTCATTACTAGTTTTATTATTAGTCTATGTCTTAGTCGAAGAATTGTTATTCTTTGGTGAATTCTTGTTGGTAAGTTTTTAACCATGGTTTCCATATGTCATTCCTAGAGCCTATGGACTCTTTGGTTTGTGGGTCTGTTAGGGCATAAAGGGCATGAGCCTGCTTTGGGAAGGACCCACTGGCATTCCTTTATGGTGCAGTTATTACATTCTTTCCCTTAAACATTTCTTACAATCAACCATTTTCCATTTCACCCCATCCATGAAATCCATTTTTATTTTTTTGGCTTCATCGTTGATTATTTCTCTAATCTTCCTTGTTCTTTCTTTTTCTATCCTATTACTACTGGAGGTTTGCTCTTAGTCATGGAGGCCATGTCACCAATTTTTCTCACCCCTAAACCTTGGGTAGTCATCAATTATAAACCTCTAACCCAATATCTGCCATACCCACAACCTAGCCAATGAGCTTCATATCGAGGCAAGGTATCAACAACATCATGTCTTATTTATCCATGGTAATTCATGATTGTGTTGTGTGTGTAGATGGTGATCACATGAACAATGGATTGGGATAGGAGGGAGCACTCAGAATGGACTGGAGCTGGAGCGGTCACGCAAGGCACACTCTTCATTATATGGCTAAGGATGAACAATGGTGTGCACAGTTTTGACATTGGCAGCAACATGCCTTATTTTCTTTTCTCTCTCTCTCCAAGCTATCAAATGAAGGTCTGGATGTCATCTGTGTACACTGTTCACCACAATGGTCATGAACACCAATGCTATAATTTGTTGTCAATCCATTCACCAGGCACTTAGGTCTATCATTCCATGTCACTGTCAGATTATCATTCAATCAATAATCCCATACCTTTTCAATATTTCATGAGGAACTCGAGGATGATTTTTCATTTAGTCATGGGGGTATGATGAGTCGCAATATCGAGTTCGCGATATCAGAGCCCGCCAAGCGATATCGAACATATGATGTCAGAACCTATCTCATTGCCTATAAATAAGAGATAGAGGCACTTGGTGTGATAGTTAGTTTCTTAGTCTCTTACCTGAACTCTTGCAGTTTTCCCTTTCCAGAGTTAGAATTATTTTTGAGTGCTCGCAGTAGGAGTCACCGAGTGAATAGCTCTTTATTCGAGCATTGTGTACCTGAGCACACCATGTGTCTATAAATAAAGATGAACTTTGTGATAAACCTTGCAAAATTCATTTAATGTTATTTATAGTTATTTAATGCTTTCATTAGTTAACTAGTTATTTTTATTGATTTGTTAATTTTCAACAAGTAAGCACACTCAGTATGACCAGTTCAATCATGCGTGGAACACTTAGTAACCTAGTGACAACTAGCGTTTGGTAATCCCAATAGTGTTACACTAGTTCAAGATGTGTCCGAAAAGTGGGAACAGATGCTGGTGTTAGGACTAGTTAAAGCATAGTTGATTAGTCAAATTAAATTAGTTACTCACTTATCTCACTGCTCCATTTTAAGCACCAGGAACATAAAACATAAAAACCATAAAAATCATATGCCTCAAGTTTACTTAACCATACAATTATGCCTTACAAGTAAGCTTGGGAAGACAACGATCACATAACCCATCCTTGTTTTGTGAAGGTGCATAAGCACTTAGTCCTTAGAGTTCAACTAGATCGTGCATGGATGCTTGTATTCATAGGGTTGAGTGTAGGGGTACCTCGTCACTCGTCACCAACTCTCCCCAATTGGTATTAGCATTTTCATCATCAAAGAGTTGATGATGAACTTGCTCTAGTTCATCCATGCCTATGACATAAGTGCATGTTAGGCTCTCAATAGGTTCCATGCACATTGTGCTATTCTCAGAACTAGCAGTTAGCCACTAGGTACCATCTTGTTTTATGGTTTTTGCGTATAGACACCTTTGAATATCTGCTGGATGTGCACACTACTTGCATGTAAAAATAAATGCTCATCTCGCTGCCCAAAGTTTTTGCATGTAATTGCACCCTGCATCACTGTACATAATGCATGGAACTCATCTCTTCTCAATCTTTTCAAATAAATTTTCTTTAAATATTTCTAGGGAAAGATGTTTGATGTCCATTTTTACATCTATAGTGTTTAACCATGCCCTTCCCATAACGATTGAGAAGTCCCCCTTGCAGTTTTCAACCTTGATTACTAGGAAATCAACAAGATAAGACCATACATAGATAGTGGTTAGAATGTCTTTGGCTAATCCAAATGGAACAATGATGGATTGGTTTGCCAATTCCAATCTGATATTGCTCTTCTTGAAAGGTGGAAGCTTCTAGGTAGTATACATCTTATGAGAAATCAAGTTCACACTAACACCTAAATTAAGAAGAGCCTTGCATGGTTCATTCCTAGCAATTTGTTGATAGATAAGAGAACTTCCAAAATCAACTAATTTACTGGGAAGGTTGCTAGCCCAGATCCAATCAGATACGACATGAGTGAGCATAATAGTATGGATTTTGGACAACATTTGGTTTGAAGGGGACTTGATGGAATGGTTTGTAGAGGTTGAAGTAAGAGTAGGATGACTAGCCGCCTAAGTCTATGAGAGCTTAGTAGGGTTGTTGGGTTAGAAGAAGGATCTTTTATGAGCATGAGGTTCTAAACCCCTTCGTTGATGAACCTGTTGTAGATTAATGACCTTGGCAACGTTACATTGCTGCGGCTGGGTTGGAAGTTCACCATGCATAAATGGAGCATGTGGTAGTTGCATTGAGGGTGGAGGAACAAGTGCAAAAACAAAAGAAGAATAAGGATAAAATGTGGCATCTCTCCTAGGATGTGGAGAATGAGTTCTATAGTATTCACAGTATTTCATGATAGCCTTTGATTTGATCACCTTACTTTTTGAGGAGGATTAAAAGAGGAATTTAAATTTTTTGCATTGTGTCATCACATAGAGGAAATGGTTTTGGCACAAGAAGCTTTGACATTTTAGGATAGTTTCAGGAGAGGTAGAAAATTTGGTATCAAATGACTTTAAGAGACCTTTGATTATCATGCTTTTGAGATATTGAAGATTTCAAGGTAAGTTTAAGGGGCCAGTAAATAATCTTTTGGAATTCTTTAGCTTGTAAGAACTTTAAAGATATCTTGTGTCTAATTTTTAACATTCAGAGATGGTTGAAAGGATTTGATTATGTTGGTTTGACCAAGAGTTCCCATTTCAAGGTAAGTAGCAAAGGAATTTAAATTCTTTGTGTTGCAAGATTACACAGAGAAAATGCCTTTGGCACCAGAAACTTTGAGATTTTAGGATAGTTCAAGGAGAGGTAAAAGTTTTAACATTGAAAGGCTCGATAGGAGCCTTGGATTATTGTGCTTTTTAGATATTGGAGATTACAATAGAATTTCAATGAAATTAGGGCTTTGGGTAGGACCACATATGAAACTATTTGGCACAAGATATTAGATTATTGTGCTATGCTTTCTTGCAATTTGAAGGAAACTTTGATAGTGAGTTGAGGCTTTAGACGATAGACTCCATAGTAAATATGCTTTTAATCCTCATGGCTTTGATAGACTCCATAGCAAATATGCTTTTATTCAAGATCTTTTGGAAATTTTGATTTTTTAAATACTTAATTTATTCAAAAATTGTTAGTAGTTTATGAAATGGCTAGCTTGGATGCTGTTTTTCTAGTGTCAGTATTAGAATTAAGTTCAGTTTTAGAAGATTTGTTCTTTTCCTTGGTCAACATGGGATAGGCCAAAAAGCATTTGTAGAACAATATGACATTATGGAAGATTTACATATAAAATAAACACAATGTGGGACAGGCACAGAATGATTCCTCCATTGCTTATGAAATTAGAGCTCTAGCTTGCCTATTGCTTTTGCTTTTGAAGTAGGTGGTTTCCAAAGCTGTATTAAAATTTTAGGAGTAGTGGAACAATTGTGTGAACAATGAGACAGGTAGGAAGGGAACTAGGGAATATTGAATGAAACTCAACAATGTACAACAACAGAAGTGATTTCAACTGGATTCAATTAGGTGTTGATTAGTTTTCTTAAGGAGAACATCTCTTAGGAAGCAAGAGTTAGACTTAATCTACAACCAAAGAAATGAAGAGAAATCCTTGCTCATTCTTAAATCTCATAACAATGCAGGTAGATGTGTGTGAATTCTTAACAAACTATTAGTGACATTTGTAACAAAATAATCCTTAGTGCATACTAGGAAGATTTCAAGAATAACTAGTAATCTGGCATTAATATAGCAAAGAGCAATATTTTATAATCTATTACTCCTTCATTATGAGAATGGAAAAATTCACTTAGAAGATGGATTTCAAGCATAACTAGTACTTTAGCATTATTATAGCATAGAGCAATAATTTATACTCTATTACTCCTTCATTATGAGAATTAGAATGGAAAAATTCACTTAGAAGATGGATGGTCTTTGGTTAGTTAACTTTGAACTTCAAATCTATTTGGTTACCATCCAGGAAAAATTGAATTTGAAATTCTGATTCTTCACGGGAAAGCAAAATTCACATATGTACTTCACATGGAATAATCCTGAGTGACTTAATTGTCATGGCTTTAATTGGGCAGTTTATTAGAATCAAGTAACTGAAACCAATCTTTAAGTTCGACCTTTAACTACTTCAAAATAGATATGTCAAAATATTTTTATCCTGTTCTATCTCTCGGAATTTTTCTCAAAGGAAATTTGTTCAAAGGAAGCTTAGCACCCAAAGGCTTCGGTTTTTAATTGAAAATGGAGCGGATACTTTGAATGCTTTAAACTAGGGTTCAGGGGCACTCTGTGGCATGAACCGTACGAATGCTTTGAATAAGGGGATGGTTTCCTTAGGGGCTTANAAATGAACAACCCAACAATCGAGCGGGCAAAGAAACCAGACACAAGCGTGCATAACTCCGAGATGTTTCACAACCAGAAAGGTGTCGCTGTTCATGTCACTATCATGGACGATGGCGTTTTTGATCGTTGGATACGGAGAGATTGTGGTAATCGCAGCGGGATTCTCGGCTTGAATCACCATGCTACTGTTCTTCAGAGAAAACTTGAGCTTCCCAACGTTATCTGTGCAGTTGCGGATATACTTGACGACCTTTTTAGTTAGAACGGTCTTGGATAGAAATCCCAAAAACTTGATGATATCATCGGCAGCCATGCCCGCGGACACAGTGCCATAGAGCGACGCAGCAGTGATCTTTCTGTTCATGAGAATGTAATTTTGCAGGTGGCGTTCTGGTTCTGCAATGACAATGCAGAAATTGTAGGCCTATTTGTAGAGTTCCAGAAGAATCGTACAATCATCGCAGACCCACAGCGGCCGCTTCTCATTATCAGGTTTCAGTTCCAACGCCAATTCTGGGCTTCTTGCTCTGCGTTCCTCATCGGCGTCGGCAAAGTCCATTCCAGTCCCAGGACCAGGGCCAACATAAAATACGCCAAAATCTGATCGCAGACAAGATCCGGATTGAGGACGATAGCAGCAGGAATCCGTAGATTTTTTTCGGCAGACTGCAATCCCGACAGATAAAACTTTTCATTCCTGACTGATTGGAGTGGCTACGAAGTTGAACACGACATATGACCCCTGAAATAGAAGCTGCCTCTGTAGCGGATTCAATAGCTATAATAGCCCCATTATTTTTCACATTTTGTTTTGTTTTAAATTTTTTTTTTGAGAGGTCATTATACTAAGTCCTTAATGATAAGTTTTTTCTTCACAGGGTGTTGGACCCAAAAAAAAGTTTTATTGATATTAAAAGTGTATCAATTACATTAACTTGAATAAGTCATAGGTTTGAGGGGAAGGGAAAGCTGGAGCACTGTGATATCAATTAGGGAACAACTTATAAATAAACGAGTATTAAAGGAGGAAACTCAAATTGGGGCATTATCAAACGTCCACACATACTGACTCATTACTGGATAGAATGACATAGAATTAGATGAGGCAAACAACTCTCAATTAATGATAGAGAGAGTTCCAATGAAGACTCCACTCAATAGAGAGGGGAAGCTTCCCTGCAGAGATTACTGATGATGAGTGTTACTAGAACGCACAGGTCTTTCCCATGGCTGTAAGAGATGAACCAACTGATGAGTATCCAGATTGAACTTAGATGCTTGATATGTGAGTTGGAAATGAATGAGGCGAACGATCTGCAACTTCTCCGACCTGGTGAGCAAACATATATTAGAATAATCTGTCCTTTGAAATATAACATTGCATCTTCGCTTCCAAATATAATATAAAATAACAGACCTAATAACTTTTCACAAAAACTTGAGATTAGCAGAAGTAATGTTCAAAAAGCCGAATAGGACATCCTCTTGAGAGAGCTTGTATGATGGAAAAACTATGGAAGCCCACTCCCACATATGCTAAGCAAAGGGACAATGCCAAAACACATGGACAAAGTCATCTTGTCCACCACAAAGAGGGCAATTGGGATTGGGAATCCCTATATATTTTAAACGTTTACCAATAGGTAGACCGTGGTGGAGGAGACACCAGAGGAACTGCTTAATTTTAGGGAGAGTTGGAAGTTTCCAAATGTGTTGGAAGAGAGAAATCCAAAATGTTACTGACTCTTGTTTGTGCCAATACTTATTGCAGCATTGAATAACCTCGGATGGGTTGTGCATGAGATGAAAGGGGATAGATGGCTGGTAGGGCAAGAGTTTAACCCCATTAAGCCATTGAAGACCATGAAAAGGGCTTTGTATTGCAACATCTAGTTGCCAATGACCATGGAGAAAGGAGTAAATCTGGATTAGGCAATGGTTCATTGCCGTCGACTCCCCATATAAATTGTTGAACTCAACCCCTGAAATCCAATGACTAGCCAGCCTAAGACAATTCAAGGAGATGACACCTTTTCGATACCACGAGGTAGCTACCTTAGCCTTTGTGATGGCAAGGGGAGCAGGTGATAGAGGTAACCACCACGGACACAAATGAGAGAGAATAGTAGGATTGATCTTGACATTAGTCCAGTCTATGTAACTATGTAGAATTTGGCAGGCCCTCCAGATGCTTTTGAAAACATGAGATCCAGGAANCACTTAGCAACCAGGGTAATTCCCTGCTTATAGGAATTCAAAAGACCTAAGCCACCCTTATTCTTGGGGAGAGTAACAATATTCCAAGCAACTCGATGAAATCCTTTCTGAGAATCTTTGGAGGATCACATAAAGTCACGAAATAACCATTCAAGCTTCTGGTAGGTAGCTTGATGGGGGGGTGGTGGGGCCCAACACGAAGAGTAGTACACATGGGTTGATGCACATATGGACTTACATACAAGGTATTTACCTGCAAGTGTGAGGGGTTTAGTCTTCCATTTGTCAAGTTTCTTTTGGATCCGATAAATAACCTGCTCCCAGAGAATGGAGGTTGAACCTCTAAAACAGAAAGGGATTCCCAAAATCTTAACAATATCTTGATCCTGAAGTTGTTTCCAGTCATAGTTGTTTCCTCCCCTTTTATGTTTAAAAGTTACGTTGATCGGTGGCGGTACATCCAATATGTACATATTTGATTTTTTAATACAACAAGGAGGAGTTCTGAAATGTTGCACATATGCAGATGAGTTGAATCCGAACATGGGTAGACTGAATTTGGAGTTTCATTAATTGATCGATTGTGCTGTGCGATACACAGAGAAGGAAAGAGACGGCCCTCAGGGTTGCCTTGCCATCACATTTCTGGCGCAACAACACATACATAAAGAGTAGCATTTTGGGTACCTTCAATTTTTAGTTTTACCATGGCTTAAACTACATGACTTCCAAAAATTTCCATGCTCTTGCACAATTGGTTACTAAGAATCATAGAGGTGGGTGTGAATAATTTTTCACAAATAGACATGGGCTTGGTAACATAACCTTTAATTACTTAGATAACAAGGCTATCATACAATTTTTCAATTTCAAGATGAGTGTCTTGATCACTATGTTACATTTGCAGGTGTCATGTATGGTATAAAAATAAAAATTCAAACTACAAAAGCAAAGAAGCATGGTAGAGAGGACTCCAAAATAACAAAAAGAAAAGATCCAACAATTTTGGGGATGCATTTTCAGGTTTTTATCCTTACAACCAATATTGAAAAACTTCCCTTTGGGGTAGAAAAAAGATCAAACTTTGCCCTCATTCAAAAGTGCTCAAATGGGTTTTTACTTTCTACTAGAGGCTTCCTATTAATATAAAAAAAAGAACTAAAGAGAGAACCAATTATGAAATCAATTGAAGCATTAGCTATTGAAGGATGTCACCTTGAACTAATAAGAGAAAAAAAATTAGTTGGAGAATTTGTATGAAAAACCACATTACATCAAAACCCCTAGATGGTATAGAAAATAAATGGACGAAAGTAACTCCAAGAATGAAGCAAAAATCCTTAAAGTTGAGGAGTGTCACCAAATAAAATTTTATCTAAGCTTGGTTGAATTGATTTTGATCTAGCATAAAGTCCAAAGTTTGCTTAGACCAAGAAATATTATGGCATATTATTAATGTTATCTTTTAGAATTTTTAATTAAACAAAATTAAGATGTTTAATGGGAAGTGATGCATTGTATACTAGCTTATAACATGTATTTTATTAGCATATTGACATACTGAATAATTGATGATTTTTTAATGGTCTAATCTTAGGTATCAAAACCCAAAACCTTTTTTAAAAAATAATATTTACACAAAGACATATAGCCAAATTAGAAATTTATAATTCAACATTGCTTAACAAAATCAAACCGATAACTTGGAGTAAAGAAAATTTAGAGTACATCATATACTTAACACTAAGTAGATATCATCAAAAAAATATGGAAAGAAACTTGAAGATTTTAGGATTGTCTAGTCAATTGTACAACCTTACAATTAAGACTTTGAAAAAATAGGTGAAGAAAATTAATTGTTAGTAAAGAAGAAGGTCCCCATCCTAATAAAATTTGCATCACTTTTCAACATCCATTCTTAAACTAAAAATAACAAAAAGATTTGAAATAGAGAATTGTGGCTTAATACCAATATTTGTATCAAAGCAAGAAAATGGTAGCCATTTGATGAATCACCATTTGTGTTAGTCGCAACGTCGAGCATGTGACTTTGGGGCCTTTGTCTGATGTCAGATATTTGACATTGGGGTATATTCCCTAAGTCTATAAATACCGCGCCTAGGCTTCCATTTTGAGTTAGTTTTGAATAGTTTTACTTTTTAGTTTTCAAGCAAAGTAGTGATTGCAATTCATTTTCCTCAAAGTTAGAATATTTTTTGAGTGCCTGCAGAAGGAGTCTAAAGTGAGTACGGTTCTTTGTTCGAGCACTGATGTACCTGAGCATAGGCATGACGAGAATAGAACAAACTCCTTTGACAACCCTTGCAGCACTGAGAATAGCTTAATATTTTTTTAATGCATTCTACTTTCTTGTTCTTTACTTTAATACATTTTATTAAATAATTTATCTCCAACAGTTAATGAACACGAGCACGACCACTTTGAGCATTCATATAGTATGTGATAACCCAACAACACTTAATGTTTGGTAACTCAGTAATGCTATATGTGTTTAGAAAAGTGGGGCGGTTACTTGTGTTAGGCTAGATAGACAATAGACAATAGTTTTCAATCTACTCTATCCTTATTCTTGTTGTAGGCGATTACATGCATAAAATATAAAATGATAAAAATTCATATACCTCAATTACACTTAAACCATACCCTTGAGCATCACAAGTATAGTTGGGAATACAACGAATGTTCTCAACGTCATTTCACTTCTTAGAAGAACCAGTGTATGAGATAACTATAGGTCCATGGAATTTGATTGGATCATGCGTAACGCCTTAGTGATTCGTATGGTCGGGCATAGGGATATCTCATCGCTCATCATTGGCACCATTGCCGAGGACCTTTTTGTTGTTTTGTATGCTATCTAGGACCTAGTGAAAAGTATTTAAATCATTGGAATGAACCTAAGAGTCATATCTTATTTCAAAATTACTACAAAAAATTCTCAGAGCACATTGTGATTTTTATTTCGCTAACTGAAAATGTCTTATTCTCATAGGAGCACTTCTCCACCCAAGCCTAATAATGCTTTTCCATCAAAGCCTCAACAATACTAAATTACATATACTCACCTTGATGAGTATGTGCCAAAGTTCACCTTCATCTTACACTAGGATGAACAATTGTGGTGGCATGACATGGAGGGTAATGTTGTGTTGCTACCCGATCATGCTACTCTTGCAATGCTTTATCAAATGCTTGTATGATGTGGTATTTAACACTACCATGGAGAATATATCATGGAAGATGTTGATGCCATGAATTATCATCCCATTGAAGCACAACACTTGTGAGATCAACAACTGGAGCAGCGCTATGAACTTTTGAAGGGAAAAGGACTTAACAATTCTCCATTCCTACTGTACCAACAAGTTAGTGGGGATCTTCCACTCAATGAAGCTCCTCTCCTTAACTTCAATGATGAAGGTTAAAGCCAGAATTTGCACTCCATAGTTCACAATCTTGATTCTGGTAACAAGGGATCCAACGACAAAGCAAGATCTAGAGGGGCAAGTCAAGATAGGGATGCAGGCAAGAAGTAAGATTGTGACTGTGGTCATGATCACCGAAGAAGCAATAGTAGACACTATGATGGTGCTAGTTCTCCTTCCTCTTCCCCTTTTCACCTTCTTCTTCTTCTGGCTTCTACCATGACTGTAGAAGGTGAGATCGTGATGGAGGTGATTAAAATGAGTGTAATGACTGATTGGACCATAATAACCAAAGGGACCACAAGGATAGGCAAGATCAAGGATGTAGATGTTCAAGAGAAGCACATTGCCATGAATGAAGGGGTAGTAGAGGGCATCATATGCACCATGATCAAGGCCTCGATGAGCCTCTATTTGCTACCTGAAGTATGCTTAACATTGCAAAGGTAGTCATAATTTTAACAAGGCATGTGAAAGAGAGTTGGATCAAATGATTAGACATAAACAATATTCCTCGATTTGAAGGAGGATATAACTCTGATCCGCATAATCATCTTCAAGCTTTTCAAGATGAATGTACCTTGCAAAACATAGAGAATGAATGGCAGAAACTAAAGTTATTTCTCAGTACACTCATCAAAGAAGCAGAGAACTGATATTGGTCCTTAGAACCGGAATCTATTAGATGATGGAGTACCATGCTTGAAATGTTTAATGATAAGTATCAAATGTATTCTTGGGTGTCCAACTTAAGGAAGCAAATTCAAGGGTGGAAACAAGGAGCATACGAATCCTTGGATGTTGCCATTTGTTGATACTATTCCTTGATGCACAAATGCCCTAGCCATGGTTATTCTTAATTGGCTCAACTCCACCACATTGTAGATGGGCTTCGTAATAACATGAGGAAAACCCTTGGTGTCTATGCCCAAGGGTAATTGTTAGAACTAACTATGCATCATGTATGAAGGTTAATAGTGTTGATCGCCAAAGAGGAGGGTGAACTAAGAAAAAGAGAAAGTGTAAAGAAGTACAACTGCGATCCTTCCATTTACAAGTGGGAGGTTTGATTTTGTGACAGTGAGGATGAATCCCTATTTAATGAGGGGATGTATAAAAGAGCCTTGCTAGTTCAACAATTCCAATTTAAACTTACAACCAAGGTTGATCAGTTAAGAGACTTCATGGATAACAGATTTCAAGCTATCCTCAAAATTACTGAAGAGTCCTAAGAACAAGGTAGTGATCGTGAGCGTAGGAGGCACAAAGAAGCTGAATGTGTGTATTACAAAGGTAAGGGTAAAATTGTTGTAATAGAAAGGTTATAGAGAGTGAATCAACTGATGACCATGGATGTGATATTCGCTAGTATGAACATCCCAAGGGATGTTGCCCTGGTGTGTCACATCTTCAGGAGTCTGGGGTGTATGCCTTACATCCACAACTTACACAAAGGCAAACATCTAGAAGGTTGCCTTATCCTCAAGGTAATTTTAGGCAGTTCCATCAGCAACAATTGTATTATCCAAGTAGAGCTCCACCGTAATCATACAAAGAATACCAATAATGACAGTAACCACAATCATGGGCATTTGCATCGCTAAGGCAATAATACCCTTATCAGTAGCCTGATCCATATGGTTACCATGTTCAGTAACCCATGTCTCCATGTGATTCTTCCAATCATGTTTCTCAATTACAGCCTTACTACCACCCTTCTGATTATTATTGAACTCCATCTCCACATGAAAGAATGGAAACTACCTCCTATCTTTATCCTCCTCCTGTCCTTGCACACACACTTCCTCCAATTACATAGCTACCACTTGCTCTATCAATGTAGGGTGAATTTCTCACTCAACTGCAATAACTCAATGCTACAAGGACTATGAATTTGCAACCCAATCATTAATCAAAGGGGTTAAATGTTTGATCAAAGAAAAGACCTTTCTTTCGACCTTGTAGTCCACCTAAGCCTTCACTTATGCCTGTAGTTGACAACCTTTCTCCTGCCTCTTCCTCCATATTTAATTCCTTTGGGCTTCCTTCAAACCAAAATCTGCCAAGGATCCATATTGTAATGCTTACTCAGATCATGTCTGATTGGATCCGTGCAAGAAAACTTCCTAGGAAATTAGCTAATTTTGGAAGTCCTCTAATTTATTTACAGATTACTAGGAATGAACCATGCAAGGCTCTTCTTGATTTGAGTTCTGGTGTTAATTTAATTTCACATGAGATGTACACTACCTAGAACCTATCTTCTCTTAAGAAGAAAAACATCAAATTGGAATTAGGAGACCAGTCCATCACTATTCCATTGGGACTTGTAGAAGACATTGTGACCACTATTTGTGGGTGGTCTTATCCTATTGACTTCCTAGTAATCAAAGTGAAGAATTGCAAAGGGGACTTCCCAATCATCATGGGAAGAGCATGGATGAGCATCGTAGATGCAAGAATGGGCATCAGAGATATTTCCATGGAAATCTCTAAAGAAAATGCATTCGGAAAGATTGAGAAGAAAAGAGTTCCATGCATTGCCTACAATGGTAGTGGGTCAACAACTTTTTCTTGATCATATCCTGAACTCACAAGGATTAATCTTAGGATATGCTAGCATTGCATTTATACCAACTTGGCCATGAAGCCAAAATGATAGCCATAGAGGCAGTTGAACCCCAAATTGAAGCAAACCGTTAAGGAGGAAATCAAGCAACTCCTTAAGGTGGCTTCATCTATCCCATTTCAGATAATGAGTGGGTTAGTCCACTCGTACTTGTATCAAAGAAAGTTGGTAAGTTGCAAGTATGCATCGATTTTAGGTTGCTAAATATGGTAATATTTAAGGATCACTTTCCATTGCCATTTGTTGACTAGGTGCTTGATACAATATTGGGGCATTGCTATTATAGCTTCCTAGATGATTATAATGGCTATAACCAAATCCAAATTGCATTAGAGGACCAAGCAAAGACAATGTTCACAAGTCCTTGGGGGACTTTTGCATATCGTAAGATGTTGTTTGGTCTATGCAATGCTCCTACCACATTTCAATGCCTAGTCCTAAGCATCTTTCAATAGAAATTTAGTAGTGGTGTAGAAGTCTTCATGGATGACTTCTCCACCTATGGAGCTACATTTGAGCAAGCCCTGGACCACCTTGAGCAAGTGTTGAAATGATGTGTTGAAACTAACTTGTGGCTTAATTGGTAGAAAAATCACCTCATGGTCCAGGAGGACATTGTATTGGGGCACGAAATATCGCAAGCAAGAATTGAGGTGGACCTTGAAAAAATAAGAGTCATCCAAGGAATAACCCACTAATTGGAAATAGTTAAAGATGTTCGGTCATTCCTTGGACACACTAGCTACTACCAGTGATTCATAGAGAATTTCTTTTAGATTGCAAAACCATTGGTTGAACTAACAAAGAAAGATGCTTCTTTTGTCTAGACCTCAAAGTGTGAAAAAGCGTTCTAGCAACTAAAAGAAATGCTTGTGGAAACTCCAATTCTACAAGCACCTAATTAGTCGAAACCATTTCACATCATGATGGATGCATCAAATTATGCTTTGGGAGCTATGTTGATGTAGTTATATGACAAGAAACATCCATACTACATCTACTGCACTAGCTGAAGCATTGTGGGTGTACAATTGAACTACACCACTACAAATTAAGAATTAATGATGGTGGTGTTTGCTCTAGAGAAGCTTAGGCACTATGTGCTTGGATACAAGGTGTTTGTGCACACATACCATAGTGCCATCTGCGTCCTAATGAACCAGCCAACAATGAGTCCCCGTGTCATATGGTGGTTGATGATCTTGCAGGAGTTCAATCTTACAATGGTAGATTGAAAGGGCACTGAGAATGTAATCACCAATTACTTGTCTTGGTTGCGATGGGATGACAAAGAGGAAGAAAGCCCATTATTCGATACGTGTCCTGATGAACTCCTCTTTGTTGGAGCAATAACTGAACAAATTCCCAATGAACCAAAATGGTATGATAACATTCTCATGTATCTTCTCACTTAGGAGATGCGACAAGGGTTGGACCATTAGAGGAAACAATAGTTTCTTCACTAGGTAAAGCACTTCATGGAGATCAATGAACACCTCTACAAGATTTGTGTCGATAGCCTAGTTTGTTGGTATGTCTTTCATGTCAATCAATTGCATGTTCTCCAAGACACTCATGAAGGTCCTTATGGAGGATACTATGCTGGGAGATGCATGGCCATTAAAATCTTGATGGTAGGGTACTATTGGCCAACACTCTTTAGGGATGCTCACCATTTCATATGCTCTTGTGAATGATGCCAACGAGATGGTGGAATGATGAATCGAATGAAGGAACCTCAACAATGGATTCAACCATTAGAACCATTCAACATTTGAGGCATTGATTTCATGGGTTCCATCATGCCCATGTCCAATGGAAAGGTGTACATCATAGTCATTATTGAATATTGCACGAGATGGGCAGTAACAGCAGCTATCATTGACTATACATCTTCTACTATTGCTCAGTTTGTAGAACAAAACGTTGTAAACAAGTTTGGTATGCCACATGCATGAATTTTTGACAATGGAACTAATTTTATAGGCACTACTTTTTGAAAGCTTATGCAATGCTTGGGGGTTGAACACAAACTCACAACACCTTACCATCCCCAAGCTAATGGTCAAGCTGAGGTTACTAATAGGGAAATCACAAGGACACTAACAAGAACTGTTAGCAAGTATAGGAAGGACTAGAGCACAAAATTGAATGATGCCCTTTGGGCCTACTAAACTTGAAAACTTCCTATAGGCTACTCTCCCTATGAGCTTGTGTATGGAAAACTACAACACTTTCTATTCAATTTGAACTCCATACACTTTCAATGGCTTGTGACCTTGACCTTGACTTAAGTCTAGCCCAAAAACAACAACTAATGAACCTCAACCTACTAGACAAAAATTGATTAGTAGCCTTATCATCTAACGAGTTGCACAAGGCTTATAACAAAAAGTGTCATGACCTAAAAATTAGAAAAGTTAAATTTCAACCAGGAGATAAGGTTCTCTACTAAAACCCCACACATGTACCACAATGAACTAGGTTCTAGATGTTGTGGGAAGGATCTTATATCATTAATAAGACTTTTTCTTTAGGGGCCATGATGATCTATAGACCTGAAAGCCCAAACAAGAAATAGCTGGCCAACATTTAACAAATTAAACCTTTTCATGAGCATAAGCCAGCTAACACAACAACAACCTCATTAGATGAACAACCATGCTCCATATTTTGGATCTTCTCCTTTCAACTTAGTCGTGGGGGAGAGGGCCACTCATGATAACCATTTAAGTAGCTCCTCAGTTTTTCAACCTTTTTTCTTTTACACATTTTTCATTTTTCAACTTTTTGTTTTACATCTTTTTATTTTTAAGTTATTAATCTTTTCTAATTTTTGTTTTACACCATTGTAAGTACATTTGATATTTCTTGAATAATTTACACTTTCTTCTATATTTTCTTTTATTTGATGTGATTTTCTAACTGTTTGTTAATAAGTGTTAGGTATATTGGTAATGTGTTACTTGATGGTGGTATGTACTATTTTTGTTATTTGATTATTGGTGTCTAGTTTCTAGCTTTGAATTTTGTTAGGGATAATTAGGATATGGTTTCCTTTTTATGTGATAGGTAGTGAGTCCATGACATCCACCCATCCACACACTCTATGGTTTTCCTTGTTTTGGAAATGTGTAGTCCCTTTTTCATTAGTTAAACTTTAATAAATTTATGACTTTGGTAGTTTCCAAAATTGGGAAGGATTCAAAGGTTTGAATAGGGTGTGGCTTAAAGGGGATTCAATATTCTTTGTACTTTTTTGTTTGCCTGGGTGCATGTGTGTTTCCATGAATTTCATACCGTTTCATGCCAATCAATAAAGGAAGTTGAATAAGTCCTTGTATGGTGTGGTTCACATTAGAAAAAAAAAATATGAGGATTCAAAGTACATCCCTTGGATAAAATAAATGCATATGTCCTCGAATGGTGTGGTTCTCATCAAGAAAAAAAAGATGAGGATTCAAAGCATACCCCTTGGACAAAATAAATTCATGTGTCTTTGCATGGTATGGTTCACATTCCAAAATAAAAATAAAAATAAAAACAATGGAAATTCAAAGCACACCCCTTAGATAGAATAAATGGACTACAAGCTCTGGTTATGGGACTCGTCTCCTTTAACTAAGGCCCTTCCTCACTTCCTACTTCTTCTCTAATTTGAAATGGTGATTGTTTTGTGGAAGCACTCTTGTGTCTCAGGGGATGGATTGGTCTTAGAATGTCAATGCGAAGTCATTGAAAATGGTTAGTTTTGGTCTAGACTAAGGATATATCCTATCAAGTCATTTAACAACAAAATCCACAAGGGACTTCATGTGACTGTAATTAGGAACTCCATTCCACCCTCTCTCTCTTATCCATCTATGCTTTCCATGTTCCACCTCACTGTCAGTTTCATGTTTTGGTTCGATGTCCTAGTTTAATATGTTAGAATTCTTAGTTAGTTACTTTTAGATTTTTGTACTTGACCTTCTGTAGCCATTAATCATCCACAGAGCCCATAGACTCTTTGGTTTGAAGTTATGCAAGGGCATAAAAGGCCTGTGCCTGCTTTGGGGAGGACCCACTTGCATATCTTTTGGTTGGATTAGTTAAGTTCTTTACCCTTAGACATTTTTAGAATCAAATTCTTTCTATTTAGCCCATCAATGACATTCAGTTATACACATCTTCACAATAGTTTTTAGTGAATTCTTCTTTTCATTGTTGTGAATTCTTATACCCTTTTCAAATATCTCCTTGTATTGAACTCTTTCAAATTTAATGAACCACTTATCTACTTTATCCTATTTGTTAGCCTTCCTACTAACACTATCAAAGAAACCAATCTACCACAATCACAATTTAGCTAAGTGTAACCATCGATGAGACAAGGCATTTAATAGTTATGTGTTACACAGTGCATACTAATTCATGATCCTATTGTGATTACAATGAGAAGCGTGGATTGGAAGTGGGACTATCTTCACTAAGGATGATGTAGCAATACCACACAATGAGGATAATTCGTGATCAAAGGATCTCTTCTCTCTCTCTCATTCTCTTGCTGCCAAGAGGTGTTGGATGTCAATATTCTCTAAGGCGTTCACTTCTCTTCTCATGAACACCCAATGTTGTAAAAATTGTAATTTTGTACACTTGGGCATTCACAGTCTATATGTCTATTTCATCTGAGTTAGTTTGCCATGTCAGTCAATAATCCCATACCTACCTAATATGTTATATTGTAAAGAACTTGTTTCTCCTCTTCTTCACTTGAGGATAGGTTTTCATTTAGTCATGGGAGTATGATGAATCATCGTTTATGTCAGCTATGACATCGGGTATTCGACGTCAAGGCGTTGGTCCAACATTGGGGTATATTCCCCAAATCTATAAATACCATGCCTAGGCTTCTATTTTGAGTTAGTTTTTAATAGTTTTAGTTTTTAGTTTTTAAGCAAGGTAGCAAAGCGCTTGCAATTCATTTTCCTCAAAGTTAGAATATTTTTTGAGTGCCCACAGAAAGAGTCTAAAGTGTGTACGGTTCTTTGTTTGAGCACTAATGTACCTGAGCACAGTAGTGTGATGGAAATAAAATGAACTCTTTTGACAATCCTTGTAGCATTGAGAATAGGTTAATATTTTCTTTAATGCATTCTACTTTTTTGTTCTTTACTTTAATGCATTTGATTAAATAATTTATCTTTAGTAGTTAATGAACACAAGTATGACCACTTCGAGCATTCATATAGTACTTGGTAACTCAGCAATGCTTAACTTTTGGTAACCTAGTAATGCTATATGTGTTCAAGAAAGTGGGGTGGTTACTTGTGTTAGGCTACATAGATAATAGACATTAGTTTTCAAATACTCTACCCTTATTCTTGTTGTAGGTGATTACATCCATAAAACATAAAATGACAAAAATTCATATACCTCAATTACACTTAAACCATACCCTTGAGCCTCATAAGTGTAGTTGGAAAGACAACGAACATTCTCAACATTGTTTCACTTCCTAAAGAAACTAGTGTATGAGATAACTATAGATCCATGGAATTCATCCAGATCACTTGTAATGCCTTAGTGATTTGTATGGTTGAGCATAGGGGTACCTCACCACTCATCACCATTCTAAAAGATCTTCAGCTCATTGCTTATTATTGATCTTACATAGAAAATCTTTATCACCAATTATAACCTTCTTATCAACACTAGTTTTAATCTTTGTGTTAATAATATTTTTGTTAGACAAAGAAAAATTTGCCTTACAAGTTATTTATTTAGGATGCTTAATAATTTTTTTAGTACTAATAAAAATATACATAAAAACATTTGTCTTCTCTAGATTCTTTATTACCACTTGATCATTCTTATCCTTGACATTAACTTAATTTTTCATATCTTCAACTTCATATTATTTTTTTTACCTTCAACTTCAACATATTATTTTTTAAAAAATCTTTTTTCTTAAGAAAAAACAACAAGTATTAAACAAATGTCCTTCATGATGGCAAAATTTGCAAAAATTAGAAAGATTATAATATCTCATTAACAAAATATAAGTCTTTCTTCTTACTTGTAATACCAGTTTCTTTTTATGATTGAGAAGATTAATCTTAACAAAAAAAAAAAAAAAATGTCTACGAAAACCAAAAGTTGGTAAAATAGACTCCATATACTTATTGGGATCGAGAAGACCAATAATTAACTGCTTAGTGTTATGAAAAATCAAATGAGGATTATATGGAATTGAAATTGAGGCTTTATCATGTCCAAAGACCCATAGGAGCTATTGGACAGATATTACATTTTCATAGAAAATAAACATAGACTCTACAAATTGACTAAGCACAAAATGGATTAGCAAAAATAAATCATACATGTACCATAACATTATAGCATTGTCTCAAATGAATAGTCACAACATAAAAAAGAAATACATGGAACTCATTCAAGGACTCTTAACCTATGCAACCTACAAATAAACTCTTTTTTAGGGGAGTTAAATCTATCTTCCACTTTCAATTCTAGGATGATGGAACTTAAGTGAAACTTGTTGATAACATTTCAATATTTGATTGGAATAGCAACTAAGAGGTAGTAAGCTTCTACATCTAGTTTATTAGATCTCATGTGATGTAAAGAAAAATATTTCTTGCCTTCTACATTAGACCACATTTGCATTAAAACCTTGTGCTTGATTAGCTAACGAATATGGTTAGGAATTTTTTGTACATTCTCATAAGAGATATTTCATCTTTTCAATCATTGTATTCCTTGAAAATACCAACCATGATCTCATGAATCCTCAAGAATGACAAGAAGTGAAATTGAGACTAAAATTGAGATTTTAATATGTTTGTAGATCCTTGGATCTATTGATAGAAAACTTATACATTTTATGAGTTTTAAAAGTGATGAACGGCGAGGTACCCCTACGTCCAACTATACGAATCACAGGCGTTCATGTGCGATTTGGTTAAATTCTGTAGACTTTAATTATCAAGTACACTAAAGCTAAATGGTGAGTTCATGTTTCCCATTTGTTGTCTTCCTAGTCCCACATGTGAAATGCAAATGTATGGTTAAGTGTGACTAAGGCATAAGATTTTTATTATTTTGTGTTTTATCAAATGGATCACCTAAAACAAGAATAAGAGTGAGAGTAATTAAGTACCAAGTAAACTATTATCTAATCTAGCCTAACATAAGTAATTGTCCCCACTTTACAGATACATCCTAAAGCTCATGTAAACACTATTGGGTTGTCAAATGCTAACTGTTTTTGAGCTACCAAGTGTAACACATATGTTTGAAGGGGTTGTGCTTGTGTATTTTAACGAGTTGCTTAATTAATCAAAATTAATTGTTGCATGAATAACATTAATGTAAATTGCATGAAATCATAATATATAAATGCATAAGAAAGAAAATCTCAAGATCTACAAGGATGAATTAAAGAGCTCATCTTTATTGCCAACACAATGGTGTATTCAGGTACATCAATGCTTGAATAAAGATCTGATCACACTTAGACCTCTTGTTGTGGGCATTTGAAAAATATTCTAACTCTCAAATGAACAAATTACAAGATTTTTGCTAGTTGACTGCAAAAACTACTACTCAATCATGTGCTTGGGGGTTGTATTTATAGACCCAGGAGTAATCTAGTGATATCGCATGCATGATATTGCATCTTGGGCTATGATATCATGTACTCAATATGATGTACTTGATATCGTGGCCACTCCGATATTGGAGCATATGAAAAACACAATTCATATACCCCCATGACTAAATAAAAACTCATGAAAAACATAATTCATATACCCCCACGACTGAATAAAAACTCATCCTCAAGTACAGAAGAAGAGGAACAAGTCCCATACAAAATATATTAGGCAGGATGGAATATGTGACTGACATGTAGAATTACACAGAGGAAATAGACAAATACAAAAGTGCTTGAGCATACAATATTACAATTGTGTACAAAATTGGGTGTTCATGACAATAGGAAAGGACACCCTTGGATCCAATGGACATCCAACTCCTCTTAGCAACAACAGAATGAAGGAGAGGTAGAAGAGATCCAGTGGTTATGAATAATCTCCCGTGAGTGATATTGTTGCATCCTCCTTGGTGACAATAGTCTTGCTTCTAGTCCATGCTCCCCCATTGCAATCACAACAAAATCAAGGATTAGTATATAAAGTGTAACACATAGCAGTTGCATACCTTGTCTTGTCAATGATTTTATCTAGCTAAGTTGTGATTGTGGCAGATTGTTTGCTTGATAATGTTAGTGGGAAGACTAACAAATAGGTTAAGTAAGAGAAGTGGTTCATAAAATTTAGAAAAAGCTTAACACAAGGAATACTGGAAAAAGGGTATAAAAATTCACAACAATAAAAATAAGGAATTCACTAAAGATAGTTGCGAAGATGCACATAATTGGATAGCATTGATTGGGTAAAATAAAAAGAATTTGATTGTAAAAATGTCTAAGGTTAAAGAACTTAACTTAACCGAACCAAAAGGTATGTAAGTGGGTTCTTCCCAAAGTAGGCACAAGCCTTTTATGCCCTTGCACAACTTCAAACTAAGGAGTCTGTGGGCACCATGGATGATGAATGGTGATGAAAGGTTAAGTACAAAAACCCAAAAGTAATTGACTAAGAACCTTGACACATCAAACCAGAACATCAAATCAAAACATGAAATTGGTAGTGAGGTGAGGCATGAAAAGCATAGATGGATGAGAGAGAGAATGGAATGGAGTTCCTAATTATGGTCACATGAAGTCCCTTATGGAGTTTGTGATTAAATGACTTGGTAGGATCCATCCTTAGTCCAGACCACAACTAATCACTTTCAGTGAATTCACATTGACATTCTAAAACTATTCCATCCATTGAGACACAAGAATGCACCCACAAAATAACCATCATTCGAAATTGAAGAGAAAGTAGGAAGTGAGAAAGGACCTTAGTTAAAGGAGATGAGCAAGTTCGTTAACCAGTGCTTATAGCCCTTTTATTTCGTCTAAGGGGTGTGCTTTAAATTTCCATTTTTTTGGTGAGGACCACACCATGTAAGGACTTTATTCGACTTCCTATTGTCGAATGACATACAATAGTGAGAAGCTTATGAGAACACTCCCGCACATAGGAAAATGGAAAAGCACAAAGAATGCCACATCCCTTTGAAGCCACACCCTATCCAAACCTTTGATTCTTTCCCAATTTTGAAAACTACACAAGTCACCAATTGATTAAGGTTGCATTAATGAAAAAGGGATTACACGTTTTCAAAATAAGGAAAACCATAGAGTGTGTGGATGGGTGGATGGTGTGGACTCACTTCCTGTTACATGAAAAGAAACCATGTCCTAGTTGTCAATAATGAAATTCAAAGTCAAAAACCAAACATCAATAATCAAATTACAAATGAAACATACCATCATCGAGTAGCACATTACCATTGTACTTGATACCTTATTATCAAAAAGAGTAGAGAATCACATTAAACACAAGAAAACATAAAATAAAGTAAAAGAGTATTCAAGAAATATTAAATATACTAATAATTATGTAAAACAAAATCTTAGAAAAGATTAATAACTTGAAAAATAAAAAGATGTAAGACAAAGAATATGAAAATAAAAAATTGTAAAACCAAAAATGTGTAAAACAAAAAAAGTCAAAAGACTGAGAAGCCACGTAAAGTATTAGTATGGATGGCCATCTCCCCCATGACTAAGTTGGAAGGGGGAGATCCAAAAGATTAAGTATGGTTGTCCATTTAGCAAGGTGTTTGTTGAGTTGGTTGGCTTGGGCTCATGGAAAGGTTTTAGTTGTTGGGTGTTGAATAATTGTTCCTTGTCTGGGGTATCAAGTTTATATATGATCATGTCCCCAGATGGAAAAGTCTCATCGATGATGTAAGATCCTTCCCACAATGTTTAAAATTTGGTTTGTTGAGGTACGTGTATAGGATTCTAGTAGAGAGCCTTGTCTCCTGGTTGAAACTTAAGAGGTCATGACATTTTTTGTTGAATGACTTATGCATTTCGTTGGATGACAGGGCTATTAACCAATTTTCATCTTATAAGTTGAGGTTCATTAATCTTTCTTTTTATTCTAGACTTAGATCCATGTCAAGGTCATAGGCTTTAGAGAGTGTATGAAGCTCAGATTGGATGGGCAATGTTGGTAGTTTTCTATACATGATCTCATAGGGAGAATAACCTACGGGAAGCTTCCATATGGAGTGATAGGCCCAAAGGGCATCATTTAATTTGGTGCTCCAATCCCTTTGGTATTTGCTGATAGTTCACGTTAGAATTTTTGTAATCTCCTGATTACTGACCTCAACTTGACCATTGGCTTGGGGGTGATAAGGTGTTATGAGTTTGTGCTTAACCCCTAAGCATTGCATCAAGTTTTAGAAAGTGGCACCTATAAAATGAATTCCAATGTTAAAAATTAAAGCATGAGGCACACCAAACCTATTTATGATATTCTATTGTACAAACCGAGTAGTAGTAGTAGATGTATAGTTGGTGATGGATACTACTTCTACCCACTTAATGCAATAGTCAAATGCGACTATTATGTATGCCTTTTCATTTGACAAAGGTGCGATGGGATCCATAAAGTTAATGACCCAAATATCGAATGGCTTAAGAGGCTGAATCCATTACTACGACCCCTCCATTTGAGTTGTCATTCCACCATCCCTTTGCAATGATCACAAGCACAGACAAATTGGTGTGCATCCCTGAAGATTGTTGGCCAGTAATATCCTGCCATGAGGATTTTGATGACCGTGTGTCTCCTAGCGTAATGGCCCCCACTAGGTCCTTTGTGAGCATCTTGGAGAATGTGTAATTGGTTTGAGTTAGGGACACACCAGCGTACCAGGCCATCAGGACATACTTTGTAAAGATTCCCATTGATTTCCATGAAATGATTGACTTGGTGAAGAAACTATTGTTTCTTTCTAGTGTCTAGCCCTTGTGGTAGTTCAAGAAAATAAGTGAGGATGGTATCATACCATTTTGGTTCATTGGGCATTTATGCATTAATAGCCCCCACAAGGAGAGATTTGTTAGGAAATTGATCAAATAAGGGGCTTTCTTTCTCCTTGTTGTCCCATCTTAGTTATGATAAATGATCAATGATCACATTTTTCACATTTTGATATACCATTGTGAGATTGAACTCTTGCAAAATCACAAGCCACTGTATGACATAGGGGCTCACCATTGGTTTATTCATTAGAAATCGAATGATGCTATAATCTGTGTGCATGAACACTTTATAACCAAGAACATAGAGCTTGAACTTTTCTAAGGCAAACACCAGCACCATGAACTGCTTTTCTGTAGTGGTGTAATTTAGCTATGCACCTGCGATACTTCAGCTTGTGTAATGAATGTAATATGGACATTTTTGATTGTCTATTTGTGTATGCACTACTTCCAAAGCATAATTTGATGCATCAATCATCACATGAAATGATCTAGACTAAGTAGGTGCTTGTAGAATTGGGGTTTCAATAAGCTTTTGCTTCAGTTATTGAAATGATGTTTCACATGTAGGGGTCTAGACAAATGATGTATCTTTCTTTGTTAATTCAACCAATAGCTTGGAAATTTTGGAAAATTTTTTGATGAAGCACTGGTAGTAGCCAGTATGACCAAGGAATGACTACACTTCTTTAATTATTTTTGGTTGATGAGTTATTCCTTGGATGACCCTTATCTTTTTAGGGTCCACCTTGATTCCTGCTTTTGAGATATGGTGCCCCAAGACTGTGCCTTCTTGGATCATAAGATGGCTCTTTTGCCAATTGAGCCAGAGGTTTTTTTTAACACATCTCCTCAACACCTACTGAAGACAGTCCAAGGCTTGTTCGAATGTAGCTCTGTAGGTAGAAAATTCATCCATGAAGACTTCTACCCTGCTACTAATTTGTTGTTGAAAAATGCTAAGGACTAATCATTGGAATGTGGTTGCGGTTTTATATAGATCGAATGGCATCTGACGGTAAATAAAAGTCCCCCAAGGACTTGTGAAAGTCATCTTCACCTAGTCCTTTATTACGATTCAGATTTGTTTATAGCCACTATAATCGTCCAAAAAGCTATAATAACTATGCCGAAAAATGGTGTCCAGCACTTGATCGACAAAAGCCAATGGAAAATGATCTTTGAAAGTTGCCATATTGAGCAACCAAAAGGCAATGCACATCCACCATATGCCTCCTTTCTTGGGCACGATCATGAGTGAACTAACCCACTCACTATCTACAATAGGATAGGTGAATCCCATCTTAAGGAGTTATTCAATCTCTTTTTTGATAATCTACTTTAATTTGGAATTCAAACATCGTTGTGGTTGTCGTTTCGGCTTAACGACGGGGTTAGTGTATATTCAGTGATGGCATACTCTTGGATCTATTCCAGTGAGCTTAGAATATGACTAGGTAAAGGATGCTGACCATTTTTCCACATCCTTCATCAACATATTCTTTTGTTTTGTAGCAAGCTTAGCATTAATAATGATTGACCTTTCATTTTTCAAGAATACATTCTCCATTTCGGCTGGTAATGTTTTTAATTCAAGGGGTTCTTGCTTGAAATTGTTAGGAATCTCCAAGTTTGCCCAATTGATATCATCATTTACTCCCTTGGAGAGTTAGTGATGAACTTGCTTGAGTTAATCCATACTTGCAACATATTCATATATAGGCCCTTAGTAGGTTCCATGCACAATGTACTGCTGCTAGAATCAGCTGTTAGCCACTGGGTGCCTTCTTGTTTTGTGGCTACCACATATAGACATCTTTGTATTTTAACTTCTAGTGCACACTACTAGCATGTAGATATAGATGTTCATTGTATTGACCATAGCTTTTGCACATAATGGCACCCTACATTGCTATACATGATACATGGAAACCTCTTCTTCTCGATCTTTCCAAATTCATTTTTTTAGATATCTCCAAGGAAAGGTCTCTAATGTTCATTTTGGCATCAATGGTGCTTAACCATGCCCTTCCCATAATAATTAGGACGTCCCCCTTGTAGTTCTCCACGTTGATTACTAAGAAGTTAGCATGATATGACCATCCACAAATGGTGGTTACGATGTATTCTACCAGTCCCAACGGAATAGTGATCGACTGGTCTGCCAAATCTAGCCTGATGTTGCTCTTCTTCAAGGGAGGAAGGTTTCACATTGTGTACATCTCATGTGAGATTAGGTTAACATTGGAACTAGAGTCAAGAAGATCTTTACAAGGCTCATTCCTAGCAATTTGCAAATATACTAGGCGACTCCTGGGATTAGCTAACTTCCTAGGCAAGTTACTAGCTCAAATCCAATTAGATATAGTATGGGTAAACATTACAGTATGGATTTGAGAGGGATTTTGGATTGAAGGGGACTTAGATAAAGGTAAGGTAGAGGTAGGTAGAGGAGCAAGGCTACCAGCCATTGATGTGTTTAAGGGCTTTCGTGGTTTGCAAGGTCGGAAGAAGGGTCTTTCCCTTGATCATGGTTCCGACTTACTTGGTGGGTTAACCAGTTACAGATTAACTTCCATTGTAGTGTTTCTTTACTATGGTTGGATAGGAAATTCACCTTGCATGGATGGAGTAGGTGGTAGCTATGCAGGAGATGGAGGAGTAGGTGCAGAAATAGGAGGAGCATGAGGATAGTAGGTGGTATCCCTTCTTGGATATGGTAGTTGGTATGCTTCAAGAGGGTAGTGGTGAGGTTCATAAGCAACAACATGACCAAAGAAGTCTCGTGGAGTTGAAGGTTGCTAAACATAATAACCATAGGGATCTAGTTGTTAGTAGGGGTACTACTATATTGCAGGTGCCAACACTTACAATTGTGGTTATTGCCATTGTTGGTACAATTCATAGGGTTGTGGTGGAGTTCCACTTGGATAGTACTACTATGGTTGGTAGAACTGTTGAGAGTTGCCTTGTGGATAAGATAATCTTTTGGGTGTTTTCCTTTGTGCAAGTCATGGATGTAAGGCACACCCCAAATTCTTGCAAGTGTGACACAATTGGACAACATCCTTTAGCATGTTCATACTGGTAGACAGCACACTTACCATCATCATCTAAGTCACTATTCACAACCATCTCTATCACAACCATTTTACCTTTACCCTTGGATATGGCACATTTAGCTTCCTTATGTCTCCAGTGCTCACACTCATCACTTTGCTCCTTGGACTCTTTAGTAATTTTTAAGATAGCTTGAAACATGTTGTTCATGGAGTCCCATAAATTGTCAACCTTAGTCGTGATTTTAGATTGCAAGTTCTGGAGTGACAAGGATTTTTGATTAACCACCTTATCTCTGGTTAACTCATCCTCATTACCACAAAATTGAATCCCCCTTTTGTAGATAGAAGGATCCTTGTTGTATTCCTCTACACTTTCTTGATTTTTCAATTCTCCCTCATCCTTGGCTACCTACTTAATTAACCTTTGGATCCAATGGATGCTTAACTCTGTCAATATCCCTTGGGCATAGATGCCAAGGGGTTTTCTTGTTTCAGACTACAACCCATTTATGATATGGTGAAGTTGATCAAGTTAAGAGTATCCATGGCTAGGACACCTATGTAATAGAGAGTAGTATTAGCCAACCACTGCATCCAATGGCTGATGGTTTCATTATTTCCACCCTTGGATCTAATTCCTTAGATTGGATACTTAGGAGTATGTTTGATATTTGTCATTGAACAATTCTAACATTGTACTCCATTGCCTGATTGATTCTGGCTCCAAAGATTAATACCAGTTTTTTGCTTTCTTAATAACTATCCTAGGGAATAATTTCAACTTTTTCTAGTTGTTTTCAATGTTCTATAAGGCACATGCATCTTGGAAGGCTTTAAGATGATTATGTGAATTAGGATTGTAGCCTTCCTTAAACTGAGGGATGTTGTTCATGTCTAACCTCTTTATTCTGTTATCCTTTACTTGCCTTATTGGAATCCTCATGGACTATAAAATGTTTAACATGCTTCGAGTGGCAAATAGAGGTTCATTAAGGCCATGGTGATGGTGCTTACAATGCTCTCTACAAACCCTTCTTTCATGAAGATGGATCTCCCTGGATTACCCATGCCTTCGATCACGACTATCCTAATGGTCCCTTCTGTTGTTTTGGTCCTATTGATCACCTCCATCATGGTCATGCCCTCTACAACCACAATCTGAGCTAGATGAAGAAGAATAAGACTATGAAGGGGAGGATGAAGATGAACTTGCATCATGCCGAAGTCTACTTCCCTTTCTTCGATGATCATGATCACGATTGCAATCATGACCTCCATTTTTCCCCTTATCATGAGTTGCTCCTCCAAATCCATTTTTTTCATTAGATTTATTTTAACCAGAACCTGGATTATGAATTGTGGATTGCATGTTTTGGTTGAGGGCCCCTTAAACAAAGTCAAAGAGAGGAGTATCACTAAAGGAAAAGCCCTGACGAGCCAAGTAAAATCTAGTGTTGGATACCTTTAAAATTTATTTATTTATTTTTGTTCTAGAGATTATCACCTCATTTGTGATTGACTTACGAGTTGTATTCCATGGAGGAATGGTTAAAAAGTCAAAGAAATCATCAAGACAATAAATAATTAGAATTGAATCTAGTTAAATTCCATACTTACACCTGTCACTAATAAGTAAAATTATAAACCTTTATCCTAACTTCTAATCATAAGTTTAAGAATAAAGATTTATAATTAAATCAAATTAAAATTATAAATAATAATTGAAGATCACAAAGGAGACTTGTCTAAATTGCAATTCTACTTTGTTATTTCTACAATGCAACAATTTTGATTGTGAATTACAAGAATTGCCACAAGGCTCAACAAATCTTTAACAAAAATCTCAAAAATAATTAATTCCAATGTGATATGGAATTTACTGGTATCAACTTCTTTTCTATTTTCTCAAAAGAAATAAATTTTCTTTTGATGTTTATGCATAATTGATTTTTTTCCTTTTTTTTCCTGATGAATGCCTTATTTATACTGCAACCAGGTTTAAAAATAAATATTACAATAATATATGGGTCTGCAAAACCTAATACTGATCCATTAAAATCAGTACTACTGCTAATCTTGGCTTTCTAATATTTTAAATTAATATGGATTATCAAGGAAGTGGCAAAAGAGGCATACGTGATGCTCCATGCAATTATTCAAGAAGAAGGTTTGATTTGAGCCGATGGAGAATTCGGTAGAGCATGCATAATAGTATCAGTTGGTGTATACTTTGCCTGATTCCCTTATCATCTGTGAAATTCTCTGCCACAACCTTCATTGGTGCCTTATCCTCCTCAATCTCCACCATGCCATTGCTTGTACCGATGTTTAAAAATAAATATTTTAATAATAAATGGATACGGAAGAATTTGATACCAATCCATTATTTTTGGTGTAGGTTCCAAATCTAGCGTTCTTATTATCATAAATTTGCCAAAAATGGTGGGAGAGACATTGCAAAAATGAAGAAGATAATTTAGATAGCTCGCAACTAGCAAAATTCTAGGAAC
>MNCI01010128.1:123315-149601 GCA_015680685.1 Gnetum montanum | reverse complement strand
TCATTAATATATAATAATACATTGTATTAGTTAAACTAAAATTAAAATAAACTAAACTACACCAATTAACTAATTAGAAAATAATAATAAACTAATATTTACAAATTACATAAACAAATAAAATAATAATTAAATAATAATTAACTATATGAAATATAGAATGAAATTAATTAAAATGCATAAGTTTGACAAAAATACTTATTAAAATTGAACAAATTTTTTGGGTTCAACAAGCCCCTAGAGAAGTGCTCGCCTCCAACCAATGGACCAAGTGGAGGTGGAAAAGTGTTCGATCCCTTGCCCTTCAGAAGCTTGTGTTGGTGCTCTAGTTGACGATCCCTTAGCCTTTGTGCTTTAGTGGGATGATAATCCCTTGAATCAAGATCTCACATCTTGTACTTTTTGTGAAGATGTTATAGTCCATGTCGTGTGAGCATTAGCTGGAGCATAGCTAGAACAGATCGATCAGGTGGCAACATAATGTTGCCTTCCATGTCACATCTCCATATCATTTCATCTTGATGTAAAATGAAGGTAAAATCTAGTACCTAGTCATCAAGATGAGCATATACCACCCAATATTATTGAGGCACCTAGTTTGCCTTGGGTGGAGATAGACTCCAATGAGAATAAGACATTTATGTTAATGATTTGATATGTAGTGTGTGATTAAGATTTAATTTAATTGTAATAATAATTTTTTTATTTTTATAAGATTTGGCTCTTAGGTTTCAAACAATGAGGTTACTAAGTTTCACTTGGTTTAGATAGTGTACATAGAACTAAAGTCCCTAGTAATGGTGCTAATGATGAGCGGCAAGGTACCCCTACGCCGAACCATATGAATCATAGGCGTTCACATTAATTCGGTCAAATTCCATAGACTTTAATTACCAAGTAAATTAGAGCTAAATGGTGAGTTCATGTTGCCTGTTCGTTGTCTTCCTAGTCCCACTTGTGATATCGTTAAGTGTGACTGAGGCATAAGATTTTTATTATTTTTGTGTTTTATCAAATGGATCACCTAAAACAAGAATAAAAGTGAGAGTAATTAAGTGCTAAGTAAACTATCATCTAATCTAGCCTAACACAAGTAATCGTCCTAACTTTTTGAACACATATTGAACCTCATGTAAACACTACTGGGTTGTGAAATGCCAACCATTTCTGAGCTACCAAATGTAACACGTATGTTCAAAGGGGTTGTGCTTGTGTATTTTAACAAGTTTCTTAATTAACCAAAATTAATTGTTGCATGAATAACATTAATGTAAACTACATGAAATCACAATATATAAATGCATAAGAAAGAAAGTCTCAAGTGTTGTAAGGATAAATCAAAGAGCTCGTCTTTATTACCAACACAGTGGTGTGTTTAGGTACATCAATGCTTGAATAAAGATCTGATCACACATAGACCTCATGCTGCAGGCATTTGGAAAATATTCTAGCTCTCAAATGAACAAACTGCAAGAGTTTCGCTACTTGACTGCAAAAACTACTACTCAATCGTGTGTCGAGGGCTATATTTAAAAAAACAAGAGTAACCTAGTGATATCACATGCACAATATCGCATCTTGGGCCATGATATCACATGCTCAATATCACGGTCACTTCGATATCGGAGTGTATGAAAAACACAATTCATAGAAAAACATCATTAAAAAAATTATCAACTCTTTTAATTAAAATTTAAAATAAATCAACCAAATTTGCATCTTTAATATCCTATTCGAAGAGCGACAAGGTACCTCTATGTTCAACCATACGAATCACAAAGCGTTCATGCATGATTCGATTGAATTTCGTGAACTTTATTGTTTTCAATACACTAGTCTTCTAGGAAGTGAATCTTACCTTAAGGATAATTGTTATCTTCCCAATTGCACTTGTGATGTACAATGCTATGGTTAAGTGTAATTGAGGCATCTAATTTTTATCATTTTGTATTTTATGGTTTGGTGTTTGAATGAAGATAATAGTAATTGAATTAAGTAATTCAAACTAACTAATTAACTAGCATCTAACTAGTCCTAACATAAGCATTCAATTCTACTTTCTGTACAGGTCTTGAACCCACATATCCACTACTGGGTGACCAAGTGCTATGCTACTGGGTGTACCAAGCAATAATGCTATTGGGATTACCAAGTAAATATGTGTTATGCTCGAAGTGGTTGTACTTATGTGTATAATCTACCTTGGTTAATTGCTTCATTAACTTAATTACTGGAAACATTTAATAAATAATTGAAAGCATTAAATAGATAATTGAAAAAATTAAATACATAAATAAAATATTTAATCTATCTAAAGTGCTACAAGGTTTATCAAAAAGCTCATCTTTATTGCTACACACACTATCATGCTCAAGTACAACAATGCTTGAATAAAGATTCATACACTCAACGACTCCTACTACAGGCACTTGAGAGGAAAATTTTAACTTTCAAATGGAAAAACTGCCAGAGCTTTGCTGTAACTACAATCTCTGATGCCATAAATGCAGCTGGTAGGCATGCATTTATAGTCAAAAATAGACACTACATTGACAGGGCCTCATCGAAACATTGTATCATGTGTTGACGAGGCCTCATTGATGTAGCCAACCAAACTGCAACTCATCATATCCCCATGACTAAATGCAAAATCATTCTTGGTTCTTTTACAAAATTAGGAAGGCATGGGATTATTAACTAACTTTTTGCAAACAAAATAAATTGATTGATTTGACAAAAAAATGGAATTCTCGATTGTACAAATCAACACATTACAAAAAATGATGATGTTCAAGACAAAATTGAACACCATGACATGACTCTTGAAAATTGGAGAACACATTCCTTGATGACATGAAGTTGGGTGGAGAAGATCAGATGGTCCTAGGTGGTAATGGCTCTTAAGGTTTTGAGGGACCTTTACAAGCTTCACGTAGGGGCAGCAGTTTAGGTGGTTGCAAGTATCTTGCTATTATTGCAACTTTAGGTGGGAGGTAGAAAGCATCCAAAAACACTTTCATTTTCTCCTCCTTGCCTCTAGGATCATGCATCGTCCATGTAGCTTCACCAATGTCGGTTGGAATAGGCACATCCCAGGGACATAAGATTACTAGAAATAGCTCCTTTACATTGAAAAACTAGGTAGTGAACTATTTGCATTCAATGTCAAACATCTTGACTATGTCCTTTAGCTCCTTGTAGTCATTCATTGGTTCTTAGTAGTTCATCATTGGTTTGTGAACCATGCTTTGATAACTTCGAGTTTAGCATTTGCAGTTTCAAGCTTCTGCTTGGTGTTTTTGTGGTGCTTGAGCTCAACCTTGTATAATAGATACGAGCTAGCCACTTATTTTTCTAACTTTGACTGTGGTTGTTCGGCAGTTAGCATTGCTAGGTTTGTGTAATGGAGGCTGGCCAACTTCATATATTTTGTCATTTATTTGATTTGTAACTCCTTCAAGTGGAACTTCACTTTATTGTAGGTGTCAATCCCATCGATGATGGGTTGCTAGACTTCTCTTCCCTATTGGAGTTACTAGAGGGCTTCATTCAATTTCACCTTCATCATCTAAATGTGTTTTTCATTGACTTCCTTTTGCAAACCAACTTGGTCTCTATAGTGATTCTTCACTTTTTTGAACTTGAGGGCCTTAATCTTCCAAGCGATGATCTCAATGGTAGACTTTTACTTTCTCCATTGAAAAATTTTGATTTTCTATGGCCAATCTCCTTAATTTTGTGTTCACCTTGGCAAGCTACTCCTATTGTTGATGAATAAATTCCTGCATTTGATCCTTTTGAGCATCAAAATTATGTAGACAATAATTTTATGTGGTTAGGGTCTCATTCTCCTGGCACATCTATGCCAAGTCCTTCTAAATTGAATACGTTTTTTCTTTAGCTATGGATTGGTTGAAGATGGCTGTAACTACCTCCTCCTTAGTCTTCTAGAATCATTTTTGAAGTTGTTTGAAAGCTTCATCTCTTGTTATTGCTTGGCTAAGGATTGTAGGATCTGCAAGTTGGGCATGTAGTTTGACAACCTCTACAGTCAAACATTGATTTTATTCCTAGGTCATTTTGAATTGCTCCTCCAAGATAATGCATCTACCCCTTGCATTCAGTAGCTTTGATTGGGTTGCAATGATATCTTTTGGAAAATTGAAGATATCCAAAGCTAGCTGCCTAGTTCCCACTAGTCATTCTAGCAACTCTTCATGTTGGGCTACGTTTAACTTTTTGCTACTTATGCCCGTAGACGTCTGCATGTCTTGAAGTTTAGATACATCTAGTACAGATGCTGTGAGTGAATTCAATGCTTCAACGACATAATCAACAACAACTTTAGTTGTTGTTTCCTACCCTTGGTGTTGCATCACGAAGATAGTTGTCTCTTTGCCTTTCTTCAAACTCACTGAGAAAGTGACATCATTCTCAGAGATTTCTAGGAATAGATGATGTTGGAATAAGGACATCGTCACCTCTTGAGCATTGGGATCTAACATTGTAGGTAGCTATGTTCATTGGGTAGAGAAAATTGGTCCATCCCTCACCATCTAGGTAACTATTCAAGCCACCTCATTAAGGTGACTCATTAGTCGTTATATAGATGGATTTGCCCCACTCATTCCCACACATTACTCTTGTTCACTTAAGAGCTATTGTTAGATTTTGTGCAAGTGCTTAATGGTTCCATAGGGCTTTCACATTATTTTTTGAGTGGATGATGGCAATAATTTCTCGTCTTCTTGAGTCATTGTTGGCATATTTTCTTTCATGATCTTAGACCTTGAAGCCAAAGGAGCATGCTTGATGGTATCATTGGAGTAGTGGATGATGCTTGTTTGTTTGCACAGTTTTTGGATGAGGTATCGAAAGGGCAGGGTTTTCCTTCCATGTTCATTTTCCTTGAATAATTTCTTGATCTCTAAGTAGATCAGTTGTGGAAGGTTGACAAAAAATTTCCCACTTAGAGTAGTGCATGCTTGGACATAGAAAGTGGTTACCTCGCTTGGCCTCACTGTTGGATTGAGATGATAGGTTGCAATTTTGAAATAAATTTACTCTGATGGTGTGAGTATGCTAAGCTCCTTACGATCAACCTTGTAGCATTGCTGTGCTCACTCCTTCTTTGCCTCAGGATCACCTTTCATGGGTAGTTCTACCAACTATGTCCTGATGGTAGGCAACCCTAGTGCCTATGCGATAGCTTCTACTACGTAGGATACTTGAATGTCCTTGATTTTTATAGTGGACCTTGACCTTCGATTACTCTAGAAGAGATATATCTCTTCCATGTACCATTCCCCACTGGATGCAATTATTGGCCACATGGAAGAGGTTTGCAGCTGAGTCTTTGACATCCGCTAGAGCTTTCTCAAGGAATGGCCCAAAGTTGATCTCCTAAAGGATTGATTGTTGAATTTCTCAAGACCTAATGATGTCAAGGTAGGCTTGAGTTAAAGTGACCTCAAGCCTTGGCATGGGTCCAAGCACTTCTCCTTCTTGTGATTATTTTGTAGGCACTTCTTCCTCTGGAATCTATTGGACAAATTCCACTTCGAGCTCCTCATGGAGAGGTCTTGTTGCATGGGTTGCTTCTGGCAGTTCTTGGGCTTGTTCTTGTTGGCCCCTTCTAACTCTAGGCTATTTCTCTTATGGTTGAGAGGGTTATCCTTCTTATAGGTGTTTCTATTTTGGTGCCATCTATAATCACAATGAGACCATGGGTTAGTAATCGTTATTTAACTTAAAGCTATTGGGATACCTTTATCTCTTAAGGATGGTTACACTTTGGCTAAGTTGTTATTATGGCTAATTTAATTATTTCAATTATTATCTATTTATGTGTTATCATTAATAAATCATCCCAAAGGTTGTTGGAAAGGGTTAATTGTCGAAAAAGTTAATGTTTATATGTTGTTAAGGTTATTAACCCTTTGGGGGAGTTAGAAAAATTTCCAAAAAATTTCATCGATTTTTCATTGGAAACCTTAAGGTTTGCAGCCTCCATGATTAAGATCTTACCTCTGGTAAGTGCAAAATCAAAAAATGGAGTGATTTGGATAAATAGTTGGAAAGTTATGGGCTTTGGAAGGTTTTGGGCTTTAAAGAATTGCAAAAACTCCCTATGTGTTATGAGGCAAATGTCAAAAATTCCTAGGTGCTCGATGGTATATATAGGATGTAAGCACTACGTTGATGAGGCCTCATTGATGTAGTTGTGTACTACCATTGACTTTGGTCAAACTTGCAAAATACAAAGAATTTTTAAATGCAATTAGGATCAAATGAAAGCTCAAAAGGCTAAGAATAGTATGCAACCATGAGAAGAATGTGTTGAAGCTTATAAATTTAGAAAAATGGAGAAAAATTGATTCAAAGGATGAATTAAATAAAAGGTTAAGGAGCACTAAATGGAATACTCAATGGAATATGTGAAAGATAGGATTGTGGTAATGCCAATGGTAAGGAACCTTAACTAATCAAACCAAGAGCTATGCAAGTGGGCCCTTCCCATAGTAGGCTCATGTCCTTGTTGCCCTTGCATAATCTTAATTAAGGAGTTTGTGGATCCCATAGTCAATTTAATGGTAATGAAAAGTTAAGGACTAATAAAAAAGAATCTACTCAAGAATCCAAACACATCAGACCAAGACATAGAGCATAACATAGAACATGACCATGAGGTGAGTTATGGTAGCATGGATGGATGACAGAGAAGATGGAATAGAGATCCAAATTGAGGTCATAAGAAGTCCCTTGTGGAATTTGTGTTTAAAATGACCTGGGAAGATCCATCCTCAATCTAGACCAAAACCAACCGCTCTTAGTGACTTTGCATCGCCACTCTAAGACCAATCCATCCACTCGAGACATAAGAGTGCTTCCACGAGACAAACACTATTCCATAAGTAGAAGAAAAGAGAGAAGTAGGAAGTGAGAAAGGGCCCTAGTTAGAGGGGACCTTCAAGCATAGGTGCATGTCTGTCTAGTTCAATAACTAGTGCTTATAGCCCATTTATTTCTCCAAGGGGTGTGCTTTGAATTTCCATTATTTTTTTAATTTTTTGAAATGGGAACCACATGATGTAAGGACTTATTTGTGTCTAAGGGGTGTACTTTGAATTCCCATCATTTTTGTTTTTTTTTTTGAATTTTTGGATGGGAAACACACCATGCAAAGACTTTATTTGACTTCCTATTAGTGGTTGGTATAGAATGGTAAAAAGTTCGTGAAAAAAACTGAAGCACTCAAGTAAGTAGAAGAGTATAAAGAGTATTGAGTCTATTGGAAGTCATACCCTTTGCAATCCTTTGAATCCTTCCTAATTCTAGAACTACCAAGTTCAAAGATTGATTAAAAGTTTCTTTAATTGAAGGGACCTCAAATTCCCAGAACAAGGAAAAACCATAGAGTTGATTGGATGGGTGGATGACATGGGCTCACTTCTTATTCCATGAAAAATAAACCATGCCAAAGTCATCAAACATTAGAATTCAAAAATAGAAACCAAACATCAACAATCACAACATTAAGCACAAACCATCATTAGTAAACAACAACAGCGACATTGTGTCCTATGGCAATAAAGCAATTTTATTGGCAAAAATAAGGAAATATCACACTTGAACAAAAAAAAATTAAAATATATAAGAAACTGTAAAATAATCAAAAAAGGTTCAAAGGTACTAACAATGGTGTGAAATTAGAAAAATTTGAAAACCCAAAAATTTGTAAAATAAATAACTTGAAAAATAAAAAATGTGGAAAAAAAGTAGAAAACCTAAGAAGCCATATTGATCATTAGCAAAGATGGTCATCTCCCTCATGATTAAGTTGGAAGTAGTAGATTTGAAAAATGGAACGTGGTTGTCCATCTGTCAAGGTGGTAGTTGCACTAGCTTATCTTGGTTTGAGGAAGGGCTTTACTTGTTGGATGTTAACCAACTACTTTTTATTTGGGCTTTTAGGCTTGTAAATTATCATGACCCTAAAGGGAAAGGTTTCATAAATTATATAAGGTCCCTCCCACAATGTTTGGAATTTTACCTTTGAGGTACATGTGTAGGGTTCCAGTATAGGACCTTATCTCCTAGTTCAAGTTTTACCTTTTATATTCTAAGGTCATGGCATTGCTTGTTGAATGCCTTGTTTACCTCATTCAAGGATAGGGTCACTAGTCAATTTTCATCTAACATGTTTAGGTTGATCAATCTTTCTTTTTATGCTAGACTTAGGTCAAGATTCAGATCATAGGCTATTGAGAGTGTATGGAGCTTAGACTAAATTGGGAGCATTGGAAGTTTTTCATACACTAACTCATAGGGAGAATAGCCAATAGGAAGTTTCCATGTTGAACGATAAGCTTAGATAACNTCAGAAATTAGCAGACATGGCACCCCAAACCTATTGAAAATATTTTGTTATATAAATCTAGTAGCAGTGGATGATGTACAATTAGTAATGATTGCTACTTCTATCCATTTTGTGCATTAGTCAACTACTACTATAATATATGCCTTTCTATTGGACATGGGTGTGATGGGACCCATGAAGTCAATGTTCCATATGTCGAAAGGTTCTTTTGGTTGAATCCACTATTGAGGACCTTCCATGTAAGCGGTCATCCACCCATCTCATTGATACTATTCACAAGATTTAACAAACTAGTAGGCATCCCTAAAGATTGTAGGCCTATAGTATCCTACCATCAGGATTTTTATGGCTGTGCATCTCCTTGCATAATGGCCTCCATAAGGCCCTTCATGGGCATCTTGGAGAATGCATAGTTGATCTTCATCAAGGACACACCAATGAATTAGGCCATCTACACACACCTTGTAAAGCTATCCATTAATTTCCATGAAATATTTGGCTTGATGAAAGAATTGTTGCTTTTGTCTCAAGTTAAGATCTTATGGCATCTCTTCAGTGAAAAGATAGGTGATGATGCCATTATACCATGTTGTTTCTGTGGGCGTTTATTCGTTTATTGCTCCTATAAAGAGGAGTTTGTTTAGAAATTGATCAAAGAGTGGGCTGTCATCCTCTTTATTATCCCATATTAAGTGAGAAGTGGTCAATGACCACATTTTCAGTTCCTTTTCCATCTACCATTATGAGATCAAATTCTTGCAAGATCACAAGCCATCGTATGATACGAGGGCTTACCATTGGCTTGTTCATGAGGAAGCAGATTGTATTGTGGTCTATATGCACAAATACTTTGTAATCAAGCACATAGTGCTTAAACATGTCTAGAATGTACACCATTGACATAAGTCCTTTTCTATGGTGGTGTAATTTAATTATGCTACCACAATGCTTTAGCTCATGCAGTGGATATAGTATGGGCATTTGTTATCATCCATCTATGTGAGCACTACTCCCAAGGCATAGTTAGATACATCTGTCATGATGTGGAAGGTTTGGACTAGTCTGATGCTCATAGGATTGGTGTTTCTATGAGTTTATATTTTAACTATTGAAATGCATGTTCACATTCCTTGGTCTAGATCAAAAGTGAATCTTTTTGTAAGCTCTACCAATAACTTTACTATTTTAAAGAAATTCTCTATGAATCGCTGGTAGTAGCTAGTGTGTTTGAGGAATGACCAAACATCTTTAATAGTCTCTGGTTGGTGTGTTATTCCTTGGATGACCCTTATCTTTTCTAGGTCTTCCTCAATTCCTTTTTGTGAATTCAGTGCCCTAGCATAATGCCTTCTTGGATCATGAGATGACTCTTTTTCCAGTTGAGTTGTAGGTTTATTTTTACACATCTCTTCAATACTTGCTCAAGGCAGTCCAAGGCTTGTTCAAATGTAGCTCCATAGGTAGAAAAGTCATCCATAAAGACTTTAACACCACTACTGATCTATTGTTGGAAGATACTAAGGACCAAACATTGAAATGTTGTAGGGGCATTACATAGATTGAATGACATCTTATAATATGCAAAAGTCCCCCAAGGACTTGTGAATGTTGTCTTGGCTTGATCTTCTAGCACAATTTGGATTTGGTTATAGCCACTATAACCATCCAAGAATCTATAATAATAATGCCCAGATATGGTATCTAACACTTAATCCACAAATGACAATGGGAAATGATCTTTAAATGCTACCATATTCAATAGCCTAAAATCGATGCAGACTTGCCATTTGCGACCCTTTTTTGAGACAATTACGTGTGGGCTATGGGATAAATGAACCCCACCTTGAGGAGTTGTTCAATTTTCTCTTTGATAATCTATTTCAATTTGGGGTTTAGTCACATCTATGATTGCCTTCTAGGCTTCATGGTCGAGTCATTGTAGATGTGATATTGGCATATCCTTGGATCGATTCCTGTTAGCTCTAGATATGACCAAGCAAAGGCTATTGACCACTTGTTAACTACCTTCAACAACATTTTTTTATTTAGAAGGAAGTTTGGCATTAATTATGACTGGTTCACCATTGTTTAAGAATGCATACTCCACGTTGACTGGTAAAGTTTTTAGCTCTGGAGGCTCCTGCTTGAACTTATCAGGGATTTTCAACTCTCCCCAATAGGTATCATCATCTTCATCAGAGAGTTGGGAATGAACTTGTTCAATTTTGTTCATGCCTTCAACATAAGCACATGTTAGGCTCTTAGTTGGTTCCATGCATAATGTACTGCTATTTGAGTCAGCTATTAGCCATTGGGTGCCCTCCTATTTTGTGGTTGTTGCATATAGAAACCTTTGAATATTGATTTCTTATGCACACTGATTACATAATTTAATGTGTGTACTTTTAATAACCCAAATCTTTTATACACAATTGCACCCATTATCACTATATGCGATGCATGGAGCATGCTTCTTCTTTATCTTACCTAATTCATTTTCGTTAGATATTTCTAAAGATAGGTCCCTTATACCTTTACGTTCATTGACCATGCTTAACTAAGCTCTTCCCATAATGATGGAGAAGGCACTTTTGTAGTTTTCCACCTTGATCACTAGAAAATCATCTAGATAGGATCATCCACAAGTTGTGGTTACAATGTCCTCTACTAATCCTAGAGGAATAGTAATTGATGGATCTACTAATTCTAGATGAATGTTGCTCTTCTTGAGAGGTGGTAGGTTCCAAGCCTTGTACATGTCATGGAAGATGAGATTAACTCTAGAACTAGAGTCAAGAAGAGACTTGCATGGCTCATGTCCAACGATTTGCAAATAAATGAGTGGACTGCTTGGGTTAGATCTTTTCATAGGAAGATTGCTAGCCTTGATCTAGTTAGAAACAACATGAGTTAGCATCATAGTGTAGATCTGAGATGACACTTGGTTTGAAGGAAACTCGAAGGTGTTTGATGCAAAGGATGAGGTTGATGGAGATGCAGGACGATCAACTAGACTAGATTGTGAGGGTTGAATAGGACTTCTTAGTCAAAAGAAAGGGATTTTTCTTGATTGATTATCTAGACTACTTGATTGCAGAGTTAGTTGTGAATGTATAGCCCTCATAGCATTTCATTGTTACAGTTGTGGAGGAATCTCACCTTGCATGGATGAAGCAAGAGGTAACTAGGTTGAAAGTGGAGGCATGTGTGTAGATGGATGTGGAGGGTGGTATGGATATGGGTTTTTTCCTTGATCAGATGGTGAATGTGTTTGGTGGTACTCTAGAGGGTAATAGTGATGTTGAAACAAGGTATGAATTGCAGAACTTCTTAAAGATATGGATTGTTGAACATAGTACCCATATGGATCTAGTTGCTTATAAGGGTACTACTGCTTTGGTGGTGGCATTCCCCATGATTGTGATTAGTGCCACTGTTGGTATTGTTCATAAGGTGTGGAGGAGTTCAACATAGGTAGTAAGTGTGTTGTTGTTGGTGGAACTATCTTGGATTTCCTTGAGGATAAGGCAATCATCTAGGTGCTTGTCTACATGTTAATCGAGGATTCAATGCATACATCCCAAACTCTTGTAAGTGTGACACCACCAGGCAACATTCTTTTGGATGTTTGTATTGATAGATGCCACAATTAGTTTCATCATCAGAGTTGGTTTCCACAACTTCCTCTACTATAGCATCTTTGCCCTTACCTCTTTGGTAGGCACGTTCAGCTTTTTTATGCCTTTTGCAATTACGATCACTATTTTGCTCTTTGGATTCTTTAGCAATCTTCATAGCGATTTGAAATTTTTCATCCAAAGAGTCCTATAATTTATCAACCTTTACCAAAATATTAGAAACAAACTTTTAAGTGGGCAAGGTTTTTCTATTCACTACTTCATCAAGTGGTGACTCCTCCTTGTCACAAAATTGGACCTCTTGTTTTCTGATGGAAGGATCCTTGTTATACTCTTTTGCAATTTCCATTTTTTTTAGCTCATGTTCTTCTTTTGCTACTTGCTCAATTAGCCTTTGGATTTGATGTGCACTTAGTTTAGACAATCTTCCTTGGGCATACACCCTAAGGGTCCTTCTTATTTCTACTTTGAGCCCATGTATGATGTGGTGAAGTTGTTTCCTTTGGGAATAATCATGGCTAGGGCATTGATGTAAGAGTGAATAGTATCTGCCCATGGTGGCATCCAAGGGTTCATATGCTCCCTATTTTCAGCCTTGGATTTTCCTTCTTAGATTAGACACTCTAAAGTACATATGATATTTATCATTAAATAGCTCTAACATGGTACTCCATTTGCAGATAGATTCTAGCTCCAAAGACTAGTACTAGCTTTCAGCTTCTTTGATGAGTGTCCTTGGGAAAAGCTTGAGTTTCTGCCATTCATTCTCTATGTTTTGTAAGGCACAAACATCATGGAAAACTTGTAGATGTGTCTATGGATCAGAGTTGTATCCCCCTTCAAATCCTGGAATATTGTTCACATCTAAGTGCTTGATCTCGCTATCTTTCATATGCCTAGTTGGAATTTTAATTGCCTTTGCAATGTTGAGCATACTTTGGGTCACTAATAGAGGTTCATCATCATCACTACGTTGATGACATAGATGATGGTTTTGGCCACCCCTTTGATCTTGGTGGCCTTCATGGTCATTGTTGTCTCACTGATCACCTTCATCATGACTATTTCGATGGCAGCTTCTATGAGAACCATCAAATGAAGAGGAATGTTTAAAATCAAATGAAAAGGATGAAGAGGAAGATGGACCACCACTACTATCATAGTGTCCACCACCACTCTTTTGCTTATTACAATCACCATCCTTAGATTCCTTACTATTGTGATGCTTGCCTGAGTCCCTACCTTGGCTGTCACTTTTTCCTAAACCTAGTTTATGAATAGTGGATCGTAGGTTTAGGTTCACACCCTCATCACTGGTATTAGGGGGTGGAGAATCTTCATGTTGAGAACCTTTAGTATGAGGATCCTTATTATCATCTTGATTTAGTAGGAATAAGGGATTAGTGTAATGTTTCCCCTTTGTAGCCTCATGGAGCTTCTCTTGATGTTGATCTCACTTGCATTGTGTTTTAGTGGGATAGTAGTTTTGAGTGTTATATCCATTCACAACATATTCTTTGTGAAGATATGTGATACCCAACTTCTTAAGAATTTTAAGCAGCATCCTTGGCATAGATCGATTGATAGGCAAGACAATGTTGCCCTCCATATCACGCCATTGCAGTTGTTCATCTTGATGTAGGATGAAGGTGAAGTTTGGCACAAACTCATTTGGATGAATATATACCACTTTGCATTCTTGTGGAATTGGTGGTTTGACATCTTCATGCTTGTGAGAAGAAGAAGACATTTTGCAAATCAAAATAAAATTATCAATGTACTTTTATAATTATATGTATAGCGGCAATGATATTGACCTTGAGGTTTGTACAATGATATTAATGGTATTCACTTAAACTTGAATAGTGCACATTTCAAAAAAGTTAGTCCTTAGCAATGGTGCCAATGATGAGTGACAAGGTACCCCTACGCCCAACCATACGAATCACAAAGTGTTCATGCATGATCTAGTCAAATTTCATGGAATTTATTGTTTCTAGTGCACTAGTCTTCTAGAAAGTGAATCTTACCTAAAGGTCAATCATTGTCTTCCCAATTACACTTATGATGTACATTGTTATGGTTAAATGTAATTGAGGCATTTGATTTTTATCATTTTGTATTTTATGATTTGGTGTTTGAATGAAGATAACAGTAATTAGATTAACTAATTCAAACTAACTAATTAACTAGTATTTAACTAGTCCTAACACATTTGATCCCACTTTTTGTACATGTCTTGAACCCATGTATTTGCTATTAGATGACCAAGCACTATGCTACTGGGTGTACCAAGTAATAATGCTGCTAGGATTACCAAGCAAATACATGTTATGCTCAAAGCGGTTGTACTTATGTGTGTAATCTACCTTGCTTAATTACTTCAGTAACTTAATTACTGGAAACATTTAATAAATAATTAAAATCATTAAATAGATAATTGAAAATGTTAAATGCATAAATAAAATATTTAATCTATCCAAAGTGCTACAAGATTTATCAAAAAGCTCATCTTTCTTGCTGCACACACTGTCATGCTTAGGTATAACAATGCTTGAATAAAGATCTGTACACTTAATGACTCCTACTGCGGGGCACTTGGGAGGAAAATTCTAACTTCCAAATGGAATGGAAAAAATATTAGAGCTTTGCTGCAACTACAATCTCTTATGTCATAAATGTGGTTGGTAGGTGCATATTTATAGCTAAAAATAGACACTGCATTGATGAGGCCTTGTCAATGAGGCCTAGTCGATGAGGCCACATTAATGAGGCCTCATTGATGTAGGAAACCAAAATGTGACTTATCACTATCTATTTTTAATATGATTTAATGTAGTATATTTCAAGAAAATATGGTATTCATCTTCAATTCTATTTGCATTACAAAGTTAGCATATTCATTCTTCACAAGGAATTTTAAACAATCTACTTGTTTTAACTTTGAGATCCCATTTGTGCTTTATTAATTGAACATTATAAATGATGAAGAATAGGAGCATATCAATATTTTTCCTTCGAATTAAGATGCCTATTGATACTATTTAAATCGAAATATTTCCTTTCCTTTTGCAATTTCCTATACTTTTTGAAATACCACTTGTTTTACCAAATTATGAGCTTGGTTAGGATTGGAATAGATAATGTACTTTTGAATATTTCATTTATTAAGCTAGAGAGCTTCATCATGAAGCCATCTTTATAATTTATTTCTACAATTACATTTTTGGAATATTTATCTAATAAAGATGCCAAAAGATTATGAGTGTAGGCTATAAAATGAAAAATAGCTTTAACCTTGAATAGTATCATCTTTATTTCAAAAAGTATAATATCATGAAATTGAAGCTAAAACTAAAATTTTTCTTACATCTATGTAGACCTAAAAGATCTGTTGTACAAATGAAATTATGTAAAATACATCAAGAGTAATAAATCTTGAGTACAATAGATATGTCCAATATTCATGTAAGTTGAACATGTCTTTTATATAATTCCCTAGAACTAATATTGGTAGCTTGAGTAGCTCATACAAAAACCAATTAAGGATTTCTCATTTTCTCCTAAGGAAATCTGCTCCATAATATTCTAATAATACATATAGTGCATCTTCTACCACTTGCAGAAAACACAGTTGACATATTTTATATTCATGCTATTCATTGTTCCATCTTCCAATCTCAACTTGGAGATTATGTGATCCTATTCTTATTATGCTCATTAGTTCTCTTACATGTAGATATTCTATTTCATCATATATGCTACTTCTTATATTTTTCCTATAAGATTAAAGCTTTCTTTGTATTTGTGTGTCATTTTGTCATCTTTCTAAAACTTTCTTAGTAACAAGTTTCCAAGCTTGTTCTAAATTTATTATTCCATCAATGTTATCAATATCTTATTTTTGTAGCCATAATCTTCCTACATGAAACCATCCTTATTGTTGAGCTTTTAGGATGATCTCTCTTAAGATCTTGTTTCTAATTTTATTTCTCAAGTAGAACATTAAGAACTAATACATTGCTTGAGCTTCCAATAGTAACAAATTAGCTTCTAACAAAAATGTTGCATATGGAACTTGGTATTTCACCTTGAATTTATTTAGCAAGAAATGTTTTAAAAGTTTTTAAAATTTTTTCAATGATTCTTGGTCAAGACTTGGACCCCATACCAAACATTTGTAAAGCACTGTAGTTTCGATAATTATTTAAAAAAGATATATTCAAATTTTCTAAGTTCAAATATTTTGATTGTTGCATTTGTTTAGACCACTCAAAATTTACAAAGCATTCTATTTTCAAATATCTATAAGTATCCATAATCTCAAGTCTTTTATTATTTAGCTAGAAAGTGTAATCTCTCTTATTAGTTTCAAAATTTAACACTTTTATTTTCCCAACATTTACCTTCATTTTTGTATATTCACAAATTTTTTGTAGTTTCTACATGATGAACCCTTTTATAACTAGGTTAGTTATGTTATTGGTTCTTTAACTCATCTATGAATTACCTAAATGTTGTACTTGTATAGCTAAGCCTAGGTAATTATTCTTGTGCTACGAAGCAATGGTGAACTCATGAGTTTATTACTTCTTCCCTTGATACTTCAAATTCTCCTTTGATTAATATTTGTCATCTATCAATTGCTAGTACATCCAAAGAACATTCTTACTTTCTAACATAAAGGAAAAATACACAAAGGGTTCCAACTCTCTTTCATTAATAACAAAAAGATACTTATACAAACTCTCATAGTCTTAACTTATATAAAGATAATAAGAGAAGGTTTCTGCATGAATGAGATTCCTTAACTCATTACAATGTTAAGAAAGGATCCCCAACTTTGCTTATACAAATGAAATACAAACAAGAATACAATGATGCAAAGAGAAATTAGAGAAATCAATAGTTACCTTAAGGAAAATAAGGAATTAGCTAACAAGAATACATAGATTTCAAATTATCCTCCTTAAGGATTAGGAAAAACAAGGCCCAACACCTCTATTTATATAAATTTTGGATACATTTAGTGTGGGATAAGTGGCCAACAATGTACCCAAAAAGCCTTCATCTTGAAAATAAGATGGCTTCAATTTTCATGTGGTGATGGTATATGTAGGGAATACTAGCAATAAAGTTATATAATATTCCTTTTATGGTCATGACTAGTAGTTAGTAAGTTATCCAATCTATTATATTATTTAGAAAGATGAAGAATGGAACTAAGACTAAGTTGGAATCAAAGATCGAGACTAGAATTTTATTTTATGAGAATATTTTTAAGTTTGCCTCCTTAACTAGGGGTCACATATTTTAGGTCCATTTAACATCTAAAACTAAATCCATTATGGATCTTACATAACATAATAGGATTCATGAAACATAACCATTTTGACAATTGGAGGACTTGGATCATCAGTAGGGTATTGAAGGTTAGATAACTAGAGTTCTATTTTAGGTTCTTCACATGCTGTATAAAGCTTAAATCTTTGACCGTTGATTAGGAAAGTGGATTCACTACCTTCCAAGATTGCTATTTTGAGACTACAATGAGAATAGGCTTTAAGAACTTGATTTGAACCCTTTCATTTAGTAAACAAATTTTCTAGAAATCTATGAAATTGCATATTATGAAGTAAGACCTTATCACCAATATTAAAATTTTTCTTTATTATGTGATGATCATAATGAAGTTTGGTTTTATTTTTAATGATATGTTGCTTATTAATGACCTTAACATGTACTTCATCAAGTTCATTTAGTTGTATAAGTTAGTCTTCTATATTTAAATCCACATCAAAACTTATTAATTAAGCTAAGAATTTAGAAGAATGCTTAATTTTAATAGGTAATAAGCATTATATGTCATATACTAGTTGATAAGGAGAAAAAGTGAGGCCAGGTCACTAATATATTTAATATGACCATAAAGCATCGTGAAGCTTTCTAACCTAGTCGTTTCTCCTTGTAAATATTATTTTTATCAATATCCTAACTATAAGACTATTTATATTTTCAACTTGATCATTAGTTTGTGGATGATATGGAGTTTCTAGTTTGTTTAAAATTTTGCAAAGCTGCATGAGGTGTTCCATAGTGTTATTAATAAAGTGAGTTCCTTTATCACTAATTAAGACTCCAGGTTTGCCAAACTTGGTTATAATGTGTTCATAAAGAAAATAAACTATTGCTTTTACATCATTATTGTAGTATTCTAAGCTTCAACCCATTTGATGACATAATTAATAGAAACTAGAATGTAGCTATTTCCTTATGATGAGGAACATGATCTTAAAAAATCAACTCCCCTTACATTAAAGGGTTTAAAAACTAAGATAGGTTGTTGAGACATTTCATATCTTTTAGAAAGTCACCTAGCCCATTGGTAGTAGTCACAAGATTTAGCAAAGGCAAGTACATCCTTAGAAAGAGTGGGTTAATAAAATCCATTATTTAAGATTTTTATCCCTATACATTTATTATTGAAAATTTTTCTACATAAGTCATCATCGTACATTCTAAGTATAAACTTTTGTTTCCATTCTAGAATACATTTGTGAGTAATATTATCTATATAAATTTTATATAAATAGGGTTCACTCCAAATATACCTATCCTTCCCATTAATAATCTTTGTTTTTCATTACCATCTGAGTGAGCTAGAGTTTTTAGAGTTGTCACATAGTTTGTAATATTAACATACCATGGTTCTTTTTTTTATAAATGGAAAAGATGTTCATCTAGAAATTTATCATTAAGGAACTGGGATTCTAAATAGAAGAAAAAATCATAGCTAGATCCGCAACTTGGTATTCCTATAGAAATATTCTTTTTATTCCTACAAGGACACCTTCACGAACTAAGTGTTGAGATGCTTAGCACATAGTCATAAATGATCTTTAGATTGATGTAACCCTCAATAAATTAATGATTATAAAATGAAGGGGCATAAATCCTTCAATCAAATATGGACTTAGCCTACTGCACATAAACCAAGAATGACAAGAAATGATAAAAAAGTGAGTTTTTTTATGTTAAAATGACTAAGTGTAAAATTATGGAAAAAATGACTAAGTATGGATTATTGAAAAATAAACTAAGTGTAGAATAAGTTGTACATGTTGAAATAAAAATGAAGTATATTGTATAGATAAAGAACATATAATATTTAAACTGTAGTTTTAATATGAATGAAGTTTTGATGTGAGCCAAGTTTTGACATGAGAGAATGACTAAGCATAGACCATTGAAAATTGGTTAAGTGTGAAACATTGAAAACTCTGTAATTTTGACATGATGAGAAAATATTGTAACGAACGAGAGAGAGAAAATTAGCCAAGCATAAAATGTGCATAAGAAAGCATAAAAAAGAGAGATTGTGTCGATGTGGGGAAGATCACATAGGCTGAATTGATTAAAAAATTAAAATTATAGCATTCGCCTCCTATGGAGGGCCAAATTACAACTCTATAAAAGAAAGAGAAAAAAATGTAAATGTGATGGAACTAATAAAAGGAACTTAGATCTAGAGTAAAATATTGATTTGGATGATGAAATTGAACCTCTAGAGGATCGAGCAATGGATGTAGGAGCTGTAGGTGCAATCTAAAGTGAATCCTAGGCCAAAATAGGGTTGTTTTAGCCAAGGTTTCTACTATTAATGCAAGAGCTAAAAAAATTCATTGGAAAGTGATGTTGAAGGTGCAAAAGGTGTTGAACATAGCTAAGGGGCATGCAAGTGCTATAGTGGTGGTAGGCACACATGCTCTTAATCTCTTGAAATCTAACTAATGCTCTCAAAGCTCAAAATATCTCCTCCATCTCTAGATCCAACCTTTGTTAAATCTCCAAAAATCCAACCATATAACTAAAAGATCTAACCCTAAACATGTGCTTCAAGCTTGTATTATAGGCTTGGAGTTGTCAAGTTTAATTTAGAGTTGCTAAAACTAGACTTGGAATTTTAGCAAGTTGTCTAAAATTGAAACAATAGCAAGTTTGATCTTTGGCTTCAATGTCCTACGTCATTTTTGCTTTTGATGCCAATTGTAACTTTTGATATCTAACATTAGTTTGATCTTTGATGTTTCACATCAATCTTGCTTTTGATGTCCAATGTTGTTTCACATTGAGAAAAATTTTGATGCCATGTCAATCATGCTTAGAAAAATTTTAACCATTTTCAGGATTTTTTCAAAGTTGCTAGAATTGAGGACAAAAAGTTGAGATATGACCCTGAATGATCCATGGAGGCCCTAAAAGGCCATAAATGTAGCTTGAAAGGCTGCTTTTGGGGGCATTTTGAGCTGTGCTATGAAAAGCGACAAAATTTGAAATTCCATCATCTCCAAAACTTACAAAAATTTTGACATCAAAGCTCCAATAGTTAGAAAACTTTTGATGCCATAGTTTTTTAAAGATCATAGAAGAAAATTCAGTTCATAAGTTGGATTATGAATCTAGATGATTCTTGATAGCTTCCAAAAGTTGAGAATGTGGCTTATGATGACTTATTTGGGGGATTTGATGCTCAAATGGTGATGGAAAGACTTTGAAACCACACTTACTTTTGATTCAAGATAAAACAAAAAAGTGGGTAAAACATTACCCCCACTTGATGGATGTTGCTCAGGTGTTAAAGAAGTGTCCATTAAGAGAATATTAGATACTGAATTAATCTACCTACAAAATAAAAAGTGGAAAGAACAAAGTAGGAAAAGGGAAGAATATTATGATATCACTGATACACTAGTATTGATGATGGTGATATGCTAGAAAAAGTGGACATGACTAAATCCTACACTCAAGATGGTTGAAAGGATGTCATTTATGATATTTACACCCTATCGCACTTATACCCTTAACACACCCTTACCAGGATAAAACATGTTGCTCAATTCTCACTAAACATGCTATTATGAGAAAAGGGAGTTGGAGGAAGACTTGAAAAGTGAAAGAGGAGAGATGAAAAATAGACTTGCAAAATTGAAAAAATAATAAAATTAGGGAAATAAATGATGGACATCACCTATGCACCAAAAATGAGATGCTATGCCATAGAAGGGGGACATGACTAAATCCCACACTCTAATAATTGCTGATGCTTTATAGATTTGATTTTCCTCCTTGTGCCATTCAAACTCAACACATCCTCACATGGAGTTGAAAATGGCAAAATCCTTATTGCTCATTGCATAAGATAGATTGATAATTAATATCCTCACCATAGTGTGCTATAGAAGAAAATTAGTAGAATGGGACACAAAGAGATTGGGAGAGATAAATGAAACTTGATGAAGGAGATAGAAGAAAAATAGTAGAAAATAGAAAGAAAGAGAGAGGAAACGTTAGATAGGAATAGGAAGAAAAAATAGTGCATTAAAATGTATATGATATAGGAGAAGAGTTAGAGAAAACTTGATGACACTTGATCTTTCTCCCTTTTTGGACTTCAAATGTAGTATCGTTTGAGGTATAACCCTCTTTGAATTAGCTAAGTAGTATGCTTCATTGCTAAGGCTCTAGATGATGATGAAGGTGCTTTTCCAGTTCGGTGAGAACTTGGTCATCTTGGAATTAGGAAAATTCTTGAGGAAAACGTCACCTTCCTTGATGTAACTAAAACACTTGACTTTATTCTCCTTGATGATGTATACAAGTCACTAGTTGTTGATCTTATATCATGATATGTGTTCATTAAAATTTTGGGTTCCCTACCTCATAATCTAAGTTTTTCATTACAACTAAATGATGTAAAGTGAAAATATGATATTTAAGTCATTTAGACCAAGTCTTATTCTCCTTTTTTTTTTTTGCTTTTTAAGCTAGGCAATGCTTCCATGATGCAATGTACCCTAGATATAAGTTCATTTATATATATGCATGCAATGTTGATCATTTGAAAGTGCACTCCAAATTTTGATATCCAATCTAAAGAATATTCTAACTTTCCATATTTTTTTGAGCTAGTTAATCTTCCCTTGATTTTTTAGAGAACTAAGTATTAAATTATTAGTTTTTTTGGTTCCATTAAGCATATGAAATCTATGTCTATAGCTTTTAGTTTTCATAGATATTTTCTATTGAAATCAATCTTCTCAATTATAAAAAGGAATTGGTAATAAAGTATGTAAGAATATTTATATTCATCTAATTACATATTATATTCTTTCTAATTCTTGCAAGTTTGATATCATGAAGGACATTTGTTTAATGCTTGTCCTTTCTTGCTTAAGACAAAAGATGTTGAAGAAAAGAAAAAACATGTTGAAGTTGAAGATAGAAATAAACAATATGAACTTGAAGATGTAAAAGTTGGTTAATTTAAATAATAAGAATGATCAAATGGAAATAAAAAATCCAAAGAAGATAGAAGCTTCTATGGATACGCTTCTCTGAATACTTTTACTTTTTATTACAAGAAGTATTGATTATCCTAGACAAATAACTCATAAGATAAATTTTTTCTTATTTGAAAAGAATACTATTAACTCAAAGATTTAAACTAATGTTAACAACAAAGTTAATGCTAATGGTAAAGATTCTCGACACAAGATTAATAGTAAGTAATAAGATGAAGATAATCTAAAAGCTGTGCTACCATTTTTAGTGAATTTTACTTTAATACAAATATTGGTATTAAGTCATAGTTCTTTATCTCAAATCCTTGTTGTTGTTACAAATATTGGTACTTTTTATTATGAAAACAAGTGTGAAGGATGATGGTGGCCTAGTATTGGTATTTTATTAATGTTTATCCTATTTTATTTAATTTATATTTTTAATGTTATTTAGTTTTGGAATAATGTAACAATATGGGGGTGTTAGAACCCAAAATAGTTGAAACATAGGTTCACCCTAGTTTATGACTCAATATTACATAGTAGAATCGAACCTACAACTTGGGGTTGTGAGGCCAAGACTTGTACCACTAGGCTAGCACCTCATTGTTAATAATGTAAGAATATGATAAAAAGACATGCTAAGTAGATATTTAGGATTTATTCCAATTATATTTTATTCTATCATGGACATTGCAAATCCACTGTCAAGTGATATGGATTAATTTTAATGTTTTCTTCATGACTTGAATTCATTAGTTGATCATTTATACCTTTTGTAGAAACATGTGACCCAATCTTAGAAATTAGATTATTAAATTATTATTCTTAAAACTACCTGATGAGTGGTGAGGTACCCCTACACTCAACCATACGAAACGAGCGTAGCACGCGTGATCTAGTTGAACTCTGCAAACTAAATGCCTAAACGCCCCATGGAACACTTGGGGTTAATCATTCGTTGNCAAAGTGGTCATACTAAGGCACCTAACTAGCCTAAGCATGATGAGCAGTTGATTCCTTGACTAGCCATACACATCCGTAGATGCTCGTAATCAAGTCGTACTCATTCTGCGTTCTAGGAGACAAGGGTGAGAGAATCTAATCGCGATGAGTAGCCGATTTGTTGGTTAGCCGTACACATTCATCAATGCTCGTAACCAAGTCATACTCATGCCGCCCTAATGCATGTAATAAATGACATGTAAGAAATAACAGATAATAAACCTATTCCATGCACTACAAGGTTTATCCACAAAGCTCGTCTTTATTGCCGTACACAACTTGCGTTCAGGTATAAAGCTGCTCGAATAAAGATTTGTTCACTTAGGGACTCCTACTGCAGGCACATGGAAAATATTCTATCTCTGGAGTGACTAAACTGCCAGAGCTTTGCTACTTCTAGCCTAGGATGAGAAAATCAGGGGAGTGCCACCTCTTATTTATAGATTTGGTGATGGACCGTGATATCGCATACGCGATATTGCAGGGGACGACGCGATATCACATGGGATGCGATATCGCGATGGCCATGATATTGTGGCCCATGCGATATCGCGTCTCATCATACCCCCATGACTGAATGAAAACTCGTCCTTGAATTTCTTACAATAATATCGGGAAGGTATGGAATTATTGAGGGAAATGGAACTAATGGGATGACATGTGAATGGATCATTATTACAAGACTTGACAAAATTGGTGTTCATGACAACAAGGGTGAACACATTATTACAATGACATTAGGCCTTTGTTGGAAGTTGAGAAAGAGAGAGAGAAAGAAGTGTTGCTGCTACCAATGCCAAGATTGTGCCTTAGTTGTCCATCCATAAGCGCGTCATCGATCTTGCTCCTTGCATAGTTGCTTCAACGTTGCTCCATTCCAAGTGTTTGCTCCAGATCCAATCCATTGTTGCATGTCCGCCATATGCACACATAACACAATCGTATATTAGTAAGGGTAATTTAATCATCATGTAATTGATACCTTGCTTCAGTGTAAACTCATTGGCTAGGTTGTGGTATGGATGATATGGATCTAGGAATATGTTATTGATGACTGCCGAAGGTGTAGGGGTAAGGAAGAAAATCAAAAATTTCAGGGCTAGGAGAAAATCAAAAAAATCAGGCTTGAAAAAATCAGGCCCTGTACCCCCATGACTAATTGCAAACCTTCGGTAGTGTTAGAATGGAGAAGGAAAAGAAGTAAGAAAGATAGATAAAAAGGGACAACTATGGCATCGATGAAATGGATGTCAAGATGGTAATGAACAAAATAAAAGTAATTGCAAAATGTTAAGGGAAAGAAGTTAACGAATGCTTCAAATAGAAATGTCAGTGGGTCCTCCCCAAAGCAGGCTCATGCCTTTAATGCCCTAACAAACCCATATTCAAAGAGTTGGTAGGCTTGGGGAATGTCATTCGGAACAAGGGTTAAAGTCTTAACCACAAGCGTTTACCAAAAAGAAAACAATGCATCAACCAAAAATATATACACTAATGATACAACCGGCAATGAGGTGAACCATGGAGAGAAGGATGGAGAGAATAGAATGGAATGGAATCCCAAGAACAAGGTGGTGTACAGCCCCTTGTGTGTTGCATGATTAATGTGACTTGACAAGTCTCATTCCAGCTCTGGCCTCAAACCAACCACTTTCAGTGACTTTGCATCAATGCATTCGGCTAAACCATCCACTTGGATAACAAGAATGCATGCTCCAAGAGCTACCACCATTCCAATGAAACAAAGGAGAGAATGGGAAGTGAGAAGGGCCTTAGTTAGAGGGAACACTTTTGGGTTCCATAACCAGTACTTGTAGCCCAAGTTTATTTGTCTAAGGGGTGTGCTTTGAATTCTCACTTCTTTCCTTTTTTTTTGTGTTTTGTGTTTTTATGCATGAGAACCACACCATGCAAAGACTTCTTATTTTTATTGTCTTAGCTTCCGATAATTGGGTAACATCGGAACGGTAGAAAACTCAAGAAGAAACATTCAACCACCCAAGAGAATGACCAACACAAAAGCATCAAGTTCCTTTGAAGTTACACCCTTTTCAATCCATGAGTCCTTCCTTAGTTTGAGAAATCCCTAGTCACCGATTCATTAAGGTTCTTATTAGAAAGGGACTGTACATTCCCAAGCCGAGAGAGACCATAGAAACTGGTGGATGGATGGATGAAGTGAACTCATTGCCTGCCATATCAAAAGAAACATACATTATTATCAACATTGTGACTGGAAGGTAAAAACAAAACATTAGCAATCAATATGAAAATAGTTCATACCATCATGAAGAATGATTATTATGGGACAAACTTATAGGGTGGATCAGACACACACAAATTGAAAAAGTATAACGATGATGTAAAACAAAAACGAGAAAAGTTAAATAAATTTGTAAAATAAAAAGTAGAAAAGTTAAAGAAAATTTGTAAAACAAAAATGTGTAAAACAAAAACATTGTAAAACAAAAACTTAAAAGAACTGAGGGCCCCATATGATTAGCATAGGTGGCTATCTCCCCCATGAATGAGTTGTAAGGGAGAGATCCGAAATAATGAGTGCCTGTTTGAATTTCTAAGAAGTGCCCAACTTCTCCCAATTGATGATCTTAGATTAAGGGGTGGAAGTTGGCGATGCTCATGTTCCAATGTATATATGCTTTCATTATGGGCATGGATTTCCTCAGTTCGTTCCATGCACATGTTTCTACTCCTTCTAGCTATCAACCATGGGGTGTCTACTACTGGTTGTGTGGTTGCTACATACAGACATCTTTTTTTCAATGTTTCCTGGGCACACCTATTACATGGAGGCATTTCCTCCATGTCATCACCCGATGAATCACTGTATGTGATGCATGGAACTTTCCTCTTCTTGATCTTTCCACATATGTTTATCTTAGAGATTTCCAAGGAAAGATCG
>MNCI01010128.1:98301-119747 GCA_015680685.1 Gnetum montanum | reverse complement strand
GACAAGGGTGAGAGAATCTAATCGCGATGAGTAGCCGATTCCTTGGTTAGCTGTACACATTCGTTAATGCTCGTAACCAAGTCGTACTCATGCCACGCTAATGCATGTAATAAATGACATGTAAGAAATAATAGATAATAAACCTATTCCATGCACTACAAGGTTTATCCACAAAGCTCATCTTTATTGCTGTACACAACTTGCATTCAGGTACAAAGCTACTTGAATAAAAATCCGTTCACTTGGGGACTCCTACTGCAGGCACATGGAAAATATTCTATCTCTGGAGTGATCAATCTGCCAGAGTTTCCCTACTTCTAGCCTAGGATAAGAAATGAGGGGAGTGTCGCCTCTTATTTATAGATTTGGCGACGGACCGCGATATCGCGTACGCGATATCGCATGGGATGCGATATCACGACGGCCACGATATCCCATGCAATATCGCGTCTCATCACTACCAAACCTTGGATTTATACCTATAAATACTTGGCAATGTTGGCTCTCTTTTTATCAATTATGCATCTCTCTATTTCTTGTTGCTCTTGCTCATGGCTGTATGCAACATATCTCTTGGCAATTTCTAGATTTGAACCTATTCTTACTTGGTGAAGCTTTATCATCATCTAATCATTTAAAGTAGAGGAATTACTCTCTTTTCCTTCAAATTCTACAAGCAACTTATCTAATTTGAGTTACTTTCTTTCTAAATTATTTTTTCTTATTAATTTTAACCATGTCTTTCTTATGTTTTATTATATAATTTACCATTTTCATGATTTTTGTTTTGCATTCTAACACATCTTTTTCCTTACATTATCATCCTAGTAGTAACAGTGATGATGGTAACTTTAAATGTTGTGACCTAAGTTGCAATGAATTTAGGACCCATGACGAAAATCATGATAGAACTTTTCTATGTTTCTAAAATAGCATGGAAATTATGACATCTGATGAAAATGACATCTTTAATCATCATTAGCTAGTAGATATTTTAAGCATGTATAGGTACATTCAACATGTTGAAACATTAGGGAACAACAATTTAGCAATTCATTAACTAATATTATTTTTACAATAAGACAACTGATATGGGAATGACTAGTCGATTAATGAACAAGCATTATGAAGGAATTGGGCCACATTGCTTGAGGATTGTACATGTAGTCACTATCAAACCTTATTTATGATGATAGTAAAGAGTTAGGGCTTAGGGTAGCTATAAGTTGATTTTATCCAAAATGTAACCTAATAGTTGGTCTTAACATATATAAGGATCATAACTCAATAGTTGGATTTTTTCATGCATGAGGATTGGCCTAGATATGTGAGATATTACATCAAATAGTCCTTGATAGCCAGCTTAAGTTAGTATTAGCCTTATAGTTATTTCAAAAATTTGGTGCTAAAAACCTCATGGGAATACCATGGATAGAGAAAATCATGGATTAAGGGTAGAATATTGCATTATCAGTAATATTAATGATTTTGGTGAATAGATAAGTTAACGAGTTTGCTTTTAACAATGGTTTTATTAATGAACCATTAATGTTAGTTCTAATAGTGTGTTTTGTAGTGTGTGCCCCATCTTCTAGCTTGTTCTAGGTGGCACCAAGATGGTTTCCTCTATTATAAAGATGTTCTAACCCTTCATACATGTATTTCATGCAAATTTTAGTTATGAGTCTTGGATTAGAGTACATAGTGGTAACTTTTCCATGAACTTTAGGTTCAAAGTATAAGTCCCAAACTCTTATAGATGTAACATAACTAAACAATAGTTCTTTTGTTGTTCATATTAATAAATTTCATATTCATCATTCTTCTTTGAGTCTAAAATCTCTTCTACTATTGTAACATTCCCTCTTTTCTAATAAGTGTTCATATCCATTTCCTTATTCTTTTTCCTCTTCTTATCTTGGTTTCTTAATCTTACATAGTCTACTATTTCCTTTATGATTTTCAAGATAGTTGGACGTTTTTCATTTATCAAGTCCAAAATCTTATGTATTCTTGTTGTAAACTCAATGATGGACTTTTGCATTGATAAGTTTTATGAGAAACTATTGCATTAGGAGGTGCCTCTTCTTCCTGATCATAGATGTGGACCTCCTTCTTGCAAAGGGTTAGATCTTAGTTACACTCTTTTTTCTTCCTTTTGTGTTTCTTTCCTTCTTTTTTCTACTTGTTTAATTAATCTTTATATCTCATAAAATCTAAGTTCTGATAGTCTTTCTTGGGCATAAATCCCAAGGTCTTTCTCATTCTATTATGAAGTCCATCTATGATGTAACAAAGCTACTCTTTTAAAAATATTCCATGGCCTAGATATCTATATAATAAAGAATAATATCTTCCCAAGACCATATCAAGGGATTCATGATTATCTTACTTCCATCATTGGATTTTTATCTTGAGATTGGATACTATGAAGTAGGTTTGACACTTCTTGTTAAAGAGCTGAAGCATTGTGGATCATCAATGGATTAAATTTGGTTCCAACAATCTATACAAATTATCAACTTCTTTTATTAGTATCCTAGGAAAGAGCTTAAGCTTTTGCTACTTACTTTCAATATTTTGCAAGGTGTAGACATCATAAAAGGCTTGAAAATGATGCTATGAAATAGAGTTATAGCCCTCTTCAAATTTAGGAATTTGATTCATATTAAGTCATTTAATGTGACTTTCCGTTTGATGATTGTAAGGTACTCTTACTACCTTTTTAATATAAATCATGCTTCTAATAGCTAATAACAATTTATCATCATCAAACATGTCATAGCCATAATCTCAATTTCTATATGCTTAATTGTGATGATCTCGTTTGTGCTTCCTTTGATGCCTTATATTTTTTTTAATCTTTATTTCTATCTCCCTATCAATTCCTTAGTGGAGCTTTCTCTTCATGTCTACCTTCATCTTCATTAAAGCTAAATGATGAAGGTGAAGAGAAAGATTATAGTAAACTAGAATAATTGTCATAACTTCTATATCTGCCTTTATGATTCCTTGATTTATATTTTTAGGTTCTATAGGAGGTTTGAGAACTTGAGGCCTTCTGTGTTCTAGTATATATTCCATCCCCTCTAGGATCATTTGTAATAGCTAAATATAGTCTTTGAATGTAGTAAGAATATACATGAGCATATGAGACCCTTGTTTATAGTTGTTTACTGTAATCCTTCTTGATATAGAGCTTGTCATCACTCCCACTAATGCTCTCATCGCACAATGAACTATCAAACCTATGTGAAGAAGCTATGTTTTAGTTAATAATATGTGTGTGATGTAAAATATTAATTTTTCTAAAAGATAAGTCATTAATGCTTTTACAGTGGTCATTTATGATATAACTAATCTAGGTCAGTAACACCATCCTTGGTAATGGTGGAAATGATGAGCAACAAGTAAACCCAATGTCCAACCATACAATCTACAAGCATCGTGGTAGACCATGCTATAATCCATAGATAAGACTAGTGTGATATCTAAATAGTTAAATGTTCAATTGTAGGTCATTGTGTTAAAGTTTTGTAATATTAATCACTAGTTCTATGATATAATAGAAACACTTTGATGACTACTATGATTAAGATAAATATATACTATGAGCTAAAATAAATCCATTGTACTTCACATGTTAAACATAAGAACATAAACTACAAAGTAATAGAGAAAAATAAAGTAACCAAGTATCTTTGTTATAATATAAATAATGTATTTTACTTTTTGTTGCACATGATTGTTGTATTGTTTTATGTATTATTATTGGACCAAGATCATCATTTATATAGTTATAATGGAACAACCACATCTATAAAATGAACAAACACAATGATTACTTATTATTAGTTAATAGACTTGATTAAACATAACTAACTTAGTACATAATACAAAAGATCATGGCAATGTATATTAAAGTTCATGATGTGACTAAATATAGATATAAACTAGCATGTTGTGCTTTTTAGACTATATCAAATCTTCAACATCATAACTCAAGCTTAACACAAAGTTAAAAATAATGTTATTTTACTACTTATAACCAAATCCATGACTTTAAATATATGAAGTGTATAAGATCAACACATCATGAATAGTCTTCACAAAACTATAAAAATTAGAGATTCATAAACACAACCAATGGTGTAAAGTAATATTCTTGAGTGGAATTTTGAGATAAAATTACATTTCAAAAAAGAGCATCATGAAGCTTGAGAACTACCAACAAAATTTATAGTTAGTAAAGCAAATAAGAGTTAATAAAATATGATGGTGAGTAGTGTTTCTTTCTCAAAAAAATGTTGCAATTCATTTTAGTCATTGTTAAACAAATTCCTAAAATGCAAGGAAATATGACTAGAGATCATAGGAGTAAATATCTTCTTTAAAATATATTACAACATAACTAATTTATAAACTATAGAAGAGAAACTTAAGCTATCGCAATAAATCAAAGATTAATTAACTTTGCTATCAGGTTATAATTGGATTAAGATAAAAACCGAATAACAAAGATCATTATTCAATAAAAGAATCTATATTTTCATTCATAAGATTATCAAAAATACTGGTCGATGATTCTTGTATTTTTGTGATTGAATCTTTTATCATTGATTCTTTTAGGACCACAAAAAGAGTTGGAGGTAGTTGTGAAACATCTTGGGATGGCTCTTTTACCTTAGATTCAGCAAACTTATAAAAAATTGACATGGCAAGATGGATTAAAATAATAATAAAAAGTTAAAAAAAATAAAATTTTTAAGTGGGAGTTGTGGTTTCAAACATCGACCCCAACCTCCAACTTTAAAAATCCATTTTTTTTAAAAAAAGATAAAATAATAATAATAATAATAATATTAAAAAAACACAAAAATACAAAACCATCAACAAGGTCAGGACTAGTTCTCTTGCTGACCACAATTGACGGCTGCAAAGGGGCTGGCCCTATACTAGCCCAAGGGGGAACATGCACTATGCATCACCTATTTTCACCACACCATGCTTGCACCTATTGTTGTGTCATACGTCATTGTAAGCTCGCTACCCATGTTCATGCACCTACTTCCTTATTGCCCATTACTACACCGTGCCCTACAACTGCCACCACATCATTTGCTATTCTCGTTTCTCTATGTCATCTACCTATGCGTGTGCATCCCTGTTCACCTTCATAGCTGTCGAGCACCATCTCCCGTGCTATCGAACACCACCTTTAGAGCTATTGAACACCACCTTCCATGTCATCGAACATCACCTTCAAAGCCACTGAACACCACCTCCCATGTTTCTGAACATCACCTCTTGCGTTTCCAAACACTACCTCCCATGCTGCCTGAAGCACCACCAATTTTGGGCTTTTGCAGTTTAATGGAAAATTTGTCTAAGCATCAAAACTTGGAAATTTTTTTCTAAGTGTAGGTGCTACCCTCTATAGCATAGAAAACATAGCACACATTAAGCCCTATTTTTTGCAAACTTTTTCTAAGTGTCCTACTATTCTCTCAGTTTGACTGCTACACTCCCCAGTGTAGCTAGTGTAGCACACACTTCCATGGCTAGTTTACCTAAGTGTCAAGCCAAAAGTGGTCAAGGGTTACTTGGTATGGATAAAAAAATTTGGAAAATTTTCTATCTCTCAAGTTGTCACGCTTGCTATGCTCCTTAGTGCACTGAGCTTGACACATGTCCTAGCTGCTAGTTCACCCAAGTGCCAAGCTAGAGTTTGTCAAAAGTGCTCCAAATGGCAAAAATAGTTTGGCAAATTTTCTATCTTTAGGGTTGCTATGCTCTACTACACTCCACAGCATAGCAAGCATGACTCAGGTTCTAGTGCCTAGTTTTGCCTAAGTGTTGGACAAGGATCTATCAAGCTAGCTTGACATAGAAGACATATTTGGCACATTTTCTAACTTCTAAGGCTGGCTATCCTACTATGCCCCATAGCGTAGCTAGCATTCCGTGAAGGAAGACTGTAGATTTTATCAAAATTTAGATAACTGCCCATGCTACACTCTGCTACGCTCTTTAGTGTATCTAGCATAACTAATGTGAAAGATCAAAATTTTGTAAAATTTTACTAAGTGTTGTGCTATACTCTAGAGTGTAGCCAGCTTGACACTAGGAAAAGGCCTTCGACAACTTTTGAAAGGCTCTAGAACTCGGCGTTGACCTTCATCTAAGCTTCGACATACCTTCGGTGGCCAAGATCAATAGTTTGCATTTCTTTTGCACCTCCCATTGATCCCAAAAATTGTCTCTATGCTTGACCCTACTCAAAAGAGGAGGAAGACGTAGTCCTAGAACGTAGTCTCCAGGTTGCATTTTTTTGACATTATTTGTAGGTAGATTGCGATCTCTCAGACTCTAGCACATGTAGTCTAGGTAGTGTGGTCATAGTTCAATAGTCTCTAGGTACCTGTTACTAATCTTTAGAGCGTAACACTTTGCTACTTTCATAAGAGCATGACATGTCACTGTAACCTTGTCTACGCTCATGCCACATGGCACCCGATCCACATTTTATGATAAACCTAGCCTTATAAATACCATGAAGGCCAGAACTTTAGGGGTTAGCAAATCAAAAGAGCATTAAGCATTTGAGCCTTTTGAGCATCTTCGACACTTCAGCATTTGAGCATCTAAGTTTCACACCTTGGCACCTTACCAGAACATAGTCTACCATTGCACCTATAAGACATGACAACATCTAACCCCAGTAGGTTTAGCCTCCCTTGTAGCCACTAGCTCCATGTCTTGAATGTCCCAAAGACTATGACTGCACTGCTACGTTGCCACTCTACCTGCTTGATGCTACGTACCATTCTCATCTCCTATTTAGCAAAAGTCACACTCCCCAGTTTTGGGGTGGTCCATTTTCTGATCTCAAGCTTTATTATATTTATTTTCTAAGATTTTTTTCTAATATTAACCATAAATCTTACATTTCTGTGCTATTTAACACATATTTTCATGTTCACATCACTATTTTTGGATCGGGGTTCTCTGCTATGCTCTTACTTATTGTCTCTATATTCACACTTAACACTTCGTAAACTCCTTTCACAAACGGTTGTTCTAACCCCATGTAAGTCCTTGTTTGATTGGCCAAACCATTCAGGGCACCTCGTTTCTATTTTCCCAGCATGACTATTGCATATATTTGGGTTAGGCTATATGCCCATGAACCTCTCAGTGTTCCAGCCATTGACATTTTCATATGTGACAGTTTTCAGCACTAGAAGGAGGGTCTCCCATTCCTTCTGTGTTCAAGGGTAGTCCCACATGCTTTCTACACCTCTGTCATTAGTAGTGAGCTAATGTAGACATAACACCTTTGTGGACCTACCATGGTAGTAGTTGGATCATAGGCTAGCACAAGAGTTATTTGTGTTTCAGTTGATGTAGATTGGTTCCAACTGTTATTTCCCTAGAACTCATAGGATGAAAAGCCCAACTGTGTCCATTGTGTTAAGCTCTAAGTGTTTTGGAAAGCATAACAACCCTTCAGAGCATAATAGTCTCTTATATCATAACGAGCATAACACCAGAGATAGTTATTTCTTCGCAACATTTCTAGACTTAGTCAATTTTGGCCTATTTTTATAATTTGCATACTTAGCTATTTTCTTTTAATGTTTTCTACACTTTAACATTTTTTGCTCCACCTACTTTTCTTATGTTTTTTCTATACAAGAAAATGAATCCCATCAACACCTTGGCTGCTACCCTGACCATGGAGGTGGCTCATCCCATTCAATAGGTGGGAGATGTTGAGCAACTACTCAACCTTGTATGACCATAACAATAGTTTCTTAGATTGCATAACTAATCACCCGAACACAAAACATTGGATGATGAATGATACAACTTCCTTTGTGCAAATCTTCAGGCAGGCTTATCATTAGACCACCAAGAAATAGAGGCAAAGCATAATTTTGAGATCATTCATCGAAATGGGAGGGAGTTCTTTCCCACCCCTAACGTGGTCATTCCACTCAACGATAACTTTAAGTGGATCTTGGACCAACTTATTAGGCTAAGTGGGCCAAAAGAATAGGATGTAGTATCAAACTATGATGAACTCCTTAGGATGGGCATGAAGAGTTTGAATTCTGTTTAGATGATGGTGTCCCATTCTACATCTCTATCCCATAGCCAGCCTTCACTTTTTACTGCACCAATCATAGTCCTCTATCTTCTTTGAGGCAGTTGTGACACTTATGTAGCCTAAGTCCCTGCCCATGGTAGCTAGCCACCAAGTCCTACATATGCAATAAAGTGTAGGACCTTCTACCTCTTCCTCCTTTGTCATATCTTCATAGTCTGTACAACCTTCCCTACTAGCATCTATGATGCTAACATTGCCATATGTTCACACAATGCTCATATCTCAGCTGCAGATGGGTCACATGCCTTTTACCCTAGCCATCTTAGTCCCATCACCAAGGATAGCCCAAGCCTCAACTGTGTGGTGGGCTATGACCTCTATGCCTATGGCACAATTATCATACATGCCACAATATATGCAACAGTAGACTCAACAAGTGTCACATGTAGTGGCACAACCCACAACAGGGCTATGGGCTGCTCTGATGGCACCACTAGCAGCACAACCAATGCAACCCTCTACAACATCTTCGAGTTTGGACTAAGCATTCTAAGTCATCTAAATGCTCACAAAGAAGGTTAGGTGGTTTAAAGGAGCAAACTTGAAATTGTCCATGTGATGGACTTTTATCAAGATGATCCAATTAGTCCTGTGGTCCTACCACTAACATTGCCTCTTGGGGTCCAACTACCCCAATTCATGAAATACAATGGTGAGGGAGATCCCAACACCCACATGGGAACTTTCTATTTTGAGTGCCTACTTTTGCAAGTGTGGCTAGATGTAATTATTCATGTCTTTGCCATGTCCTTGACTGGAAAAGCTCTCGATTGATATTGTGCACTACCTAGAGCGTCCATTTCAACTTTAGAGGAGTTTCTTAGCCAATTTTTAACTCACTTCAAGTACAACTTAAAGCTCAAAGCTACCTTAGACCAACTAATGAACATCAAGCAAGGGGCGTTGGAGCCAATGCAAAAATGTATACAACATTGGAGTGCTTCCCTCAACAAAATTTATGAGCTGATAGTCAAAACTCACCTGCTGGCTATCTTCAAGGGTGTAGTAAGTGATTTTATTAAGTCAAAGTTGTACTACTTAGCCTTGCATTCTCTTAGCCAAGCTTTTTCTCAAACAAAGAGCATACAAGATGCGGCAGAAGATAGTAAGGACTTGGCCTATGTGGCCTACGAAAATGCACATATAAAAAATAATAAAGAAAAGGGAAAGGCCATAACAATTGTTGTAGCTGTGGTCAATGAGGCCAAGCCCAACAACACTAAGCTAATGGCTAAGGCACCTAAGGGCTTGGCCAACAATAATAAGGCATCGAGTTTTGATACTACAAGAAATGATGAACCCACATCATCAATGGCCATGGGGCAAGCTCCCCAAAGGCCAAACTTTGAGTGCAAGGCTTGCTCAAAGTACACCCCCTTGCCTATCAAGTTATTAGAGCTCTTAAACTAATTGCTTAGTGTTGGGTGCATCCAGCATAAAAAAATGTTGGAGGATGTGCAAAAATGCCATTAGAGGTACTATGAGGTGCTTAGAAACCCTTTCACAACTATGCCAAATGAGCCCCTAGTCCCTAAGAACTTTAGTTTGGACTGATTTTGTAACTATTACTAGTTGCATGGCCATGACATGGACTACTACTTGGCGTTGAAAGATGACATTCAACACATGATTGATCAAGGCAAACTGGTCTTTGATGAAAGTAGTCCTATATGGCCAAAAAACCAATCCATGAAGGTCTACAAGGACCCACTCAATGCCAGTAGTGTGGGTTACATCATCAATGCTATTAGCATTGATGACAACATAGAACTAGCACATGAACCTTTTGTGGTTTGTGGGCCCTCTAGTGACACTGGGGCCTCAATGTCAACTAGAACACAATTTCCCTTCATCATCAAAGCACCACCTTGGGTGCCCATGACACCCTTTGTGGTTAGGACCCCATAGCACATTGTGGTGATGGCAACCTAGACACATTTTTTCATTAAGGTGCTAAAATGTGCAGACCCCCCACCTACCTAGGGTCCAATGGTGGGAATTGCATTATAACCTATCCAGCTAAAGAGATGTGATGAGTTCCTAGCTAATAAGATGACTAAGGAGTGCATGGAGTTAGGCCCTCTAAAGTCCACCCCCTTGTTATCCATCCCCATGGCCTCATCATCTTAGGCCAACAACGCAAACACGAATAGTCACCAGACAAGCGCTGAGGTTGAAGGCTCACTGCACAACCAAAAGTTAAATCTCCTTCTCAAGAGATTCATCTCTTAGGGCGCATGGAGGAAGTAAAGACCACCAAAAAAATGGATGATGGAAAATATTTTTAAGATGCGCTATTGCAAGTTAAATAGGCTCTAAAACAGAAAAACACAACTTTGAGCTTATACGATTTGATTATAATCTCTTCTTCTCATTGTGAGGCACTGGTCTACATGCTGGCATCCATTCCTATTAAGGAAGATATGCCAATAGATGAAAAGGCCATTCATGCCATAATGTTCTCATCCACAACCAAGAAGTCAAGGTCAACACCCTTGACATTTCATGATGAGGCAGTCAAAGTTGACCCTAAAAAGGGCTAGGTAACAATTTCACCAATGTTCATAACAATTCATGTAGGTTAATACAAGATTTTCAGGGTGCATGTTGATGATGAGGCAACAACCAATGTTATCCCATTCCTCGTCATCGACAAGCTTGACTTGGTTGACCAAACTAGGCCAACAACAACAACATGCTTGAAATCCTTTAGTGGAGCACACGTGGTTGTAAAAGGAATAGTCATAATAGATTTTATGGTAGGGGAACAATTCCCTAATAACGTTGAATTCATTGTGGTTGAAGAAATTCCTAGATTCAACCTAATCCCAGGGAGATCTTGGCTAGCCCAGGTACGGGCCGTTTCTTCACACATTCATCAAGAGATCCACTTGCCCTATGAGGGTGGAAATGTAATGATCTTTGGTGATAATGTAGCCCCTCTTACCATGAACAACATAGATACCAAACAACGGTCAAAGGTAGAATTCTCTAGAGATGCACCACCTATTCATAATGAAAGCCAATGTTGTTCATCTAATTTTAAATAGCCAAGCATGACAAGTGACCTCTCTGAGGGATCTCTCTAGGAAAAATTACCCTTCTTTGTGATAGATGAAGGTTTAGGAGAATATCATCTTGTGCTTGCTAGACCTTACGTGCTACCTAACTTGCATCGAGTTAGGAAACACCTACACAACTAGGGCATGCCCTTAGTTTGCTTGCATGTTTAATTTGCCCTTTTCCCTTTGCATGTACAATTAAAATTACATTATTATTTGTGTCTTGCATTAGTTATGCCATTTCTTTAGTTCATGAAATTTTTTTTAGCTTTATTCAAAAAAAAAATTGAGACTTTGAAAGGCCTTAAACTACCATGTGGCCTAAAAAGGCCTTAAACTATTGCATGACCCACAAAGGCCTAAAACTAGCAATCAAATTCCTTTTAAGAAATGGCTCGAAATGGCCTTAAAGTAGCAATGGCCTTGTCGTCATGACCTTAAACTGGCATGGGGCCCACAAGGGATCTAATTGCATCAATCAAATCATAAGTTAAAATTACAACAACATTACATGAAATATAACAAAATGAGAAGTAAATAATTACCACATTTCCATTAAATTATCAATAAGATATATAGTTCAAAATTACAGCGAAAACATGAAATACCCAAAAGCACAAAATTTCCTAGTAATAGGGATACCTTTTAAGCATTCTAGCCTACAATGTGCATTAGGGGCTAGGGCTCTTCCTCTTCCTCTTTGTTTGTGGCTCCGTTGGGTCCTACACTATCACCTGGAACCTACATAAAATAAAAATAAAATAATGAATTAGCCAACAAATAAAGTGACATAAAATATTATAATAAAATAAATAAAAATAAAGCAAACTAAACCAACTTGAGAAGGATCTACATCCATGTCTGGGGTCATCTTGTCAAGGCCAACATCAAGGCATCGAAGGCTTTCATCCTTTGACAACCGTGTCTAGTCCTCCTTGCCATGGTCAATGCCCATGAGGGTTTTCCCTTTTTCTATGGCCATCCATGAGGGTAGCCTTGGTGAAACATTGCAAAAGTCACCTCTCCAAAAGGTATAGTGATCTATCTTTTCAGGGATTTTCTCACCACTACATTATGCATGAATAGCTTATAAGCCTATGTAGCAGCAATTGCGTCAAAAAAATATCTCTTAGCATTGGTGTTCTACAAACTCATCTTTGTGCTTTTTGTGGTAGGCTTCGTACTCTTTTTTGTAGTGGTGCTTGTGATTCTTTTGCGTTTATCCCCATTGATATACTTTCACGCTATATTCTTTCCAATCTTGATTTTTTCTTACCAAGACGTCTATCTATAGCAGTTGCTCAATAACCTCATGGGTGGCCCCGTTCTTACCTTGAATAACCAACTAGTACTTGGCATAATTAATTTCAACCATGTGCTAGCTACCGTCAGGCTTTTCATATGCTACTAGGAAATCATAATGGGAATATAGGTCCTCTAGTCTTGCATCCTGGTTTGCCCCCTTTTCTTGAAGCTCCTGCACTCATCTCCATAGGTGCTCGTTTATGTGCTTGCACTCCCACAATGCTCTTGTAAAGTATAGCATGCACTTGCTTGCCTCGTCGTACACATGATGAGGTACCTACTCCACTTCAAGGAAAAACTTAGGTATAGTATTGACCTGGATCGCTATGTTCGAGTCCCATTTAAGCTATGAGGCTATCATTCCATAATAGGCAAAATGACGTTAATCACAAGACAAACAAGAAAATTAATAAAATAATAATAAGATAAACATACTAATCTTAGGGTCCATTTTTTTAATGTGATCTATCATATCATCCACCATGCCTTAAATGAAGGTGAATTTATCCAGAGTCTTTGTTCATGGTTGTGTATGGAAGGTGGATGTTGATGCTGAACTTTTAGTGGAAGCACCAGCCGCTGCAACATAACATACTTTGTGATCATTAAGCAACCAACAGCCAAGGAGAGAACAAAAAGAAAAACACAAAAATAACAAAAAAAGAAAAAAATACAACAAAGATGATGGTGCAAATCTCTTACCCAACAAGCCCTCAGCGAGCAAGGGGATTGCCCATCTGCACACCATCAAAGAAATGCTCAAACTCACATTCTTTGAACTACAATCCTTCTTCCTCAAGCTGCCTTAGTACCTTGGTAGCTTCCCATTCCTCTTCATCTGCCGATTGTCCCTCAGGTTGAGGGACATCATCCTCTATAGGCTTTGTTACTGCTACAGGGGTCCTTTTGCCTGCATCACACAAGTTAGAGTTAGAGTTCTCAATAATAAGTCAAATATAGCATAACACATTGTAGTATCAAATAATGCAAACTTACTTGAAATTTTTGAACACACATTGCGGAGCTTGAATCATAGCTTCTTGCCATCCTCTTCCACTTCATGTGTAGGCTCTTCCATAGGGCGAGGCTTCTTAATTTTTATTTTCAGTGACCTCACTGTCTTGACTATGAGTTATGCTCCTCTTGCTACATTTCCAATGTTGGTTGATGGAGCCTCCCCAGCACTATCATGTGTGCAATAGGATTACTCCACATGGCCTTTAGTCGTTATCGAGAATGACTCGCCAATTGCCTTCAAAGAATCTTGCGATTACATGGTGTAGAATAGGTGGTAGATCCATAGCCTATAGATCTGAGGACGATCTTGCACCATCCACTACCTATTCTCACAAACCACCAAAAGCTCCACAAATCTTCATAGGTATGCTATGTAGAAAGCAAAATGCACGTGCGATCGTGGCTAGAGGTTGTGATGTAGCTTAACGATTTTAACACATAGGCCATTGACAAGGTAATTAGCCCAATTGTACTATGTCCCCTACTCTATCACGTCCTTCATGACCTAAGCTTGCTCAACCCTAAGAATTTTTTCTTGGGAAAGAATCTTTGAAAATGCACGAGCTCAAAAGATCGGGTAGAGGTGGTGGACCATGGGTACTTTCACCTCCTTTATTTGTATGCCTTTATGGCTCTTGTGAGTGCCTAATCATTCCTCAATGTCCCCTTTATGGTCTAGGTCTTTGTTGGTCTTTTATGCAATTGGTAGATCCTCAGAGGGGATAACAAAGAGGTCTGTAAAGAGTTTGTCTATAATTTTGAAGATCACTTGCACATTATGAACCCGTGTGTAAAAGCGATTGTCACTCTCAGTGAAGGAATCAATTAGGGCAATCATTTCAACCACTGGGATGCTTGGGTTAACAAGAAAAGGTCCATGAGCCTGCCCATTGAAGATTCCTTACTACTTCCGCTGTGGCCTCATAGCATAACTAGTGCTGTGAACTCTCAACCTCACCATATTTAAAGATGAGAGTGGCCTTAGTGTGACCTATAGTAACCACCGTGACCTCTCTTGACTTAGCTACAACTACAATAAGCAAAGGTAAAATTAGCAACATGATGAAAGAGAAAAACAAAGGTAAAAGTGCATGAAAATAAGTGACATACAACTTACGTGGCACGAATGGTGTGTGGGATGGTGGTAGTGGGACTAAAACTTCTTCCATGCTTAGTATATCAGTTGCATACTCAACGTCCAACCATCCAAGAGCTTGACATCTCTTGTAAGGTTTGGAATATCTATGAGGGTATTTCACCAAGTCTGCCCAGATTTTCCCAATCATTGCTACACAAACATTCTCAAGACATGAAAATTTTTGTAGGGTAGTTTGGATCAAGTTTAACACCCCCTCTTCATCATGGAGGCCATTTGCATCAATGGAAAACTTGGCAATAGAAATGAGCAATCAGCATCTTAAGTCATAGTCTAACAAACAATACAAGAAATCAAAAGGTAACTCAACTTCTAGTGTAATATACCATCCTCGGTGGATTCTAGAAAATAGTGTGTACACATCGGGTAATGAACATAGTGTTATTCTTGTTGTAGCATTGAAACTCATGCATTCCCCAGATCCTAGATAAAAGCTTAAGGCCTTTTTAGCACTAGCCTGAGCTTCCTACTTGTTCATTGCCAATAGGCTCATTAGACATGAATTTTAAATTGCCTTGGTTTGCTCTGGGCAATAATGTCTCTATTATGACACTCGTTGCTTTGGCTAACAAGTGTGACCAAGTCATCACACTGAAGTGGTAGAGTAAAAATTCTAAGAATTCTTGCATGCTTGACCTAAATGATACCACTTGGTATCCCACACATGTGTCTGGTATAGGCACATTCGGTACAAGCTCACTCATGTAGCACAAAACACCCACTAGTTCAACTACAATGAGGATGAGTTTCAACAATACCTTGTAATGTCACAATAGCAGCAAAAGGAAAATGTTAGCCTTGAATAAAAAAAATAAAAAATGCATAAAAAATTACACTCAACATGATTAAGGCCCCATGGGAAAGGGACATTAGCATACCCATCTAATGTGCCTAGTTTCCAATGGGGAACAACACTAACATTTACATATTTACAAGTATTACAATGTTGAAAATATCAAAAAATTTTCTAACTATCAGTTACGCTCCCTACAAAGTGTAACCTTCCAAATTGAAAATTTTTTCTAAGTGTTGGGTGTGCTCCCTATAGTGTGTAACAATTGCAACATTTTTTTAAGTGCTGGCTATGCCCCCTACAGAGTGTAAGGATTGCAAAATTTTTATAAGTGTTGGTTATGATCCTTGCAAAGTGTAACAATTGCAAAATTTTTCTAATTGTCCACTACATTGCTTGTGAAGCGTAATACTAGGAAACCAAAATTTTTCTAAGTTTTTGTTACACTCTTAGGGATGTACCCTAGTGTGATGGTTGTGACCCTCACAGTCATCCTACTTGAACTGTTACGCTTTATCATTGTCCTTGAGTCACCTTGGCCTAGCCCTATCTTGCATCATGAATGTGAAAAAACCCTTGTTCCGCATCATGCATGGGATGCCAAGGAAAAAACCTATATCGTGCCGTGGTGTAGAATGCTAAAAGACACTCATTCCATGTCATAGTGTAGGATGTTGAGCAAAAATCCAATCCTATGCCATGGTGTAGGATGTTAAAAAACCCTTGTTCCACGTCACGCATGGGCCAGTGAGAAAAAAAGCCTATCCCAAGATATGGTGCAGGATGCCAAAAAACCCTTGTTTTACATCACGCACAAGATAGTGAGAAAAAAGCCTATCCCAAGTTACGGTGCAGGACTCCAAAAAACCTTTGTTCTGCACCAAGTGTGAGACACCAAGAAAAAACCTTGTCTTGTGCCATGGCATAGGATGTTAAAAAATCCTTGTTCATGCACCAAATGCAAGATGCTAAGGAAAAATATTATTTACCATTGTGGCGTAGAATGCTAAAAAACCCTTGTTCTGCATCAAGCATGGAATGTCAAGAAAAAAACCCTGTCCCACACTATGGCATAGGATACCAATAAAACCCCTATTCCATGTTGCATGTGAGGCACAAAATCCTTGTAATAAAAAAAGGAAAAAATAGAAACAAAAATGTACCACACACACTCTCTTCCCTGGCCGTGACTCGTGAAAACTATGGTGGTGATTGCAGTTCCTCCCCACAGCAAGCTACCCTCAAAACCCAAAAAATCCTGAAACACAAAAAAAAAGTTAGGGAAAGAAAACCATAGGGTAGAGCATAGTGCCTTACTTGGCCGATAGCTTGTCCTTGTGGTCCTCTATGTGTGCCTTGGGAAGATGCCTCAGTGTACACTCTCCTTTGTTGATGTTGGTGAGGTTAGGGTGTTGGCGTTCACTTCAGCACATCATGATTGGTTGCTATGCTCTTGCTTTATCCTTCTCTCTTTGCATGCTCTAGCTTCCCTCCATTGTTGCTACGCTCTATCTTCCTTTCCCTTAACTGTGCTACACTTAGTGAATGTTTGCTCTAACTTTTGAAAATGATAGGTTTACCATGTTTAAAGGACACATCACCCTCCTAGAATGTTTTATGTTCTGTGCGTAATGTGGGACTATCTCATGTCCCGCACTTAACGTGGGATGAGTGTAGCACCCAAAGTTAGCATTGTTTCCAACTTTTTCAGTGTCCCCATACTTAGAAAGTTTTTTTTGCATTTTCTTAATTGCCCAATAAGCATCTAACTTAGCCCCACATTTCAAACCTTTCAAGCCTTGCTTAAACTTATGTCTCCTGCCTGAACTATGGTCCATTACAAGCTTAAATTGGAAATTTTATGGCCAATTGTGGTCCTATAATTATTTTACATGTAGCATAGTTAGGAAAATTTTCATGACATTTTCTTCCTTATTTTATGCATTTTTCTTTATTAAGACAAGTGTCGCTTGACATTTTTCTAGTGGCTTTGCAGGATTTTTCGATAGAGTCATAGAATGAGTGCATATGAGAGTCTTTATTTACCCTTAGTAATGACTGGACCTTATGGTAATTCTATGAGATGCCTAAAAATTGAGCTCCTAGACTTTGAGCCATTCACTTATGACACAAATGTAGCATCCTTAGAGACATCTCTAGATTGGCTAGACCATCTAGTTAAAGCTCTAGACTTAGAAGCAGGTGACGTAATCAAGGATCCTCTCATAGAAGTCCTTGTAGTAATGTGTAAAGGTGCGGCTAAGACATTGAAACTTAGTTTCTTGTTAGAGCCTTAAATTAAACAAAGCATCTCTAAAGTCCTTAATGATAAAGTCAAGGTGTTCATACAGTCTTACAAGGACATGACGGGCTTAGACCCTCACATAATACAACATAACATTATCTCGATTCTTGCATAAAACCAGTTAAATAGAAAGCTTGCAGAGTCAAGCCTAAGGTGGCATTGGCTATTCCCGATTAAATCACTAAGCTTTACAAAGCTGGTTTCATCCAAGTAGAAAACTACATAGACTAGGTCTCAAACATCCTAGTTTTCTCTAAGAAAAATGGAAGTATACGCATTTGTATAGACTTTTGGGACCTAAAAAAAGCAACCATTAAGGATGATTTTTCATTGCCTAGTATTAACCAGCTCATTGATAATATGGTTGGTCATGCGTTGTCATCCTTTATGGATGGGTTCTCAAGGTACAAAAAATTTGAATCAACCTAGAGCATTAGCTTAGTACTACTTTCATGACCCCTTGGGGTACATTTTGCTATACAATGATGCCCTTTGGACTAAAGACCGTAGGAGCAACCTATCACCGTGCCATGACGTATATCTTTAGTGACTATTTACTAGACTTGCTCAATGACTACGTTGACAATATATCAGTTAAGTCCAAGTTAGCTCATGACCATGCAGATGGCTTGGACCATGTCCTCAAATGTTGCCTTAGACATGACCTTAGGTGATGAACTGCAATATTGGGTCCGCGATATTGGATCCAACTATGCGATGTCGAATACCCAATATCAAGGCCTGTCTCCTCACTTATAAATAAGAGGCAATGCCCTTGGTTTTCACATTAGATAGTTAGTCCCTTAGCCAAACTCCTGCCATTTTCCCTCCAAAGTTAGAATTATTTCTGCGTGCCCACAGTAGGAGTCATAGAGTGAATGGATCTTTATTCAAGCTCTATGTTCTTAAGCACATTTTGTGTATGGCAATAAAGACAAATTTTATGATAAACCTTGTAGCATTCAGAATAGATTAATTAGCGTTAATTATTATTTAATGCTTTCTTAGTTGATTAATGATTTCTTTCACTCTACAACTTCGAGCATGCGTGTAGTGCTTGGTAACCTAGTAATGATTAGTGTTTGGTAATCCCAGTAGTGTTGCACTAGTTCAGGATGTGCACAGCAAGTGGGAATGAATACTGGTGTTAGAAGTAATGAGAACTTAGTTAATGAGTAGCTAAATTAGATTAGTTACTTAGTTATCTCTCTCCCCCTCCTTACTAGTATAGGATATAAAACACATAAAAGCTATAAAAATCATATGCCTCAAGCTTACTTAACCATACAACCGTGACATACAAGTAAGTTTAGGAAGATAATGATTAACCAACTTGTTATTGTTCCATAGAGATGCATAGGCATTTAGTCCTTGGAATTCGACCGGATTGAGGGTGAAACGCTCGTATTCATATGGTTGAGTGTAGGGGTACCTTGTTGCTCATCATTGACACCATTTCCGGGGACTCAGTTGTTTGTGTGCTAAGTAGAACTTACAAAATCATTCAAATCATTGGAATGAACCCTTAGGGTTGGTTAAGAAAAAGATAATAGTACATTGCACATTGAACAAGACAAAATGTCTTCTTTTTTGCACAAAAGCACTTCACCACCTAGGACTAACATAAGAAGCAATTAATGACATAATACACATGACATTGATTCACCAATCCCTCAATAGTTTTATGTGGTATATATTCATCCTGATGAATATGTACCTAACTTCACCTTTATTCTCCATCAAGATGAACAACTACATTGGCGTGACTTGGAAGGTAACATAGTGTTACCTCTCGACCATTCAGTCCCAAGCATGCTTCTTCGTGCTCTCACACGAATAGGCATGCAACACTTACACACAAAATACGTTGCTTAGGACTATGATTCGAGAGACTATTGTCCCATAGAGGTGCAATGTTAAATGGATTTGTAACAAGAGAGTCACCATAAGTCTTTGAAGGGAAAATGGTCCAAGGATGCCCCCCCATGTTTTAAGAAAAATTGAGGGTGATGAACCTACCTTAAGTAGTTACCCACATAATGATGTTCCTCCCCTTGAATTTGGCCAAGGGGTTGTGTATCAGTTCTACTATTCATAACCTAGGTGTTGATACCAATGCACACAAAGTATCTGAAAAAGGAACAAGGACACATGACAAAGGTGGATATTCTGATTGCAATCGTGATCAAGATAGAGACCACTGAAGAGAATGTAGTAGACATCACGATGATGGTGGTTCTCCTTCTTATTCACCTTCATCATTCCCTCCACCCTCTCCTTTAGTGTTTAGACACAACCATAGAGAAAAAGATCATGAGAATAAGGGTAAGCAAAGTGAAAGTCATAGAAGAAACAAACAAGATAGAGGACGAGGGCACTCTAGGAAATCACAACATAGAAGAAGAGAGAGTAGGGAATAACATAGGCATCATAGACACCACAAATGATATGATCATGATGAATCCCTGCTTGCTACTCAAAGCATGCTAGACATAATTGAGGCTGTGAGAGTTCCAACAAGGCACCAAAGAGATAGTAGGATCAAGAGGTTAGATATGAATAACATCCCACAATTTGAAGGGGGATATAATTCTAATGCTCAAAATCACTTACAAGCATTTCATGATGTGTGTGCCTTGCAAAACATAGAGAACAAGTGGAAAAAACTTAAGTTGTTCCCATGGAAATTAGTAAAAGTAGCTGAAAGCTANCAAAACATAGAGAACAAGTGGAAAAAACTTAAGTTGTTCCCATGGACATTAGTAAAAGTAGCTGAAAGCTANAATGATAAGTACCAAATGTACTCCCAAGTGTCTAACCTACGAAAGAAAATCCAAGGATGGAAACAAGGAGGTCATGAACCCTTGGATGCTACCATGGGCTGCTATTATGCACTATTACATCATTGTCCTGGCCATGGTTATTCATAGTGGGATCGACTATGCCATCTTGTAGATGGGCTTAGGCATGAAAAGAGAAAAATCCTTGAGACTTATGCCCAAGGAAGATTATCTAAGCTTAGGTCCCATCAAATTCATAGACTACTAGAGCAAATTGCTAAGGAAGAAGGTGAGCTACAAAAGAGAGAAAGTGCAAAAGAATATAACCGAGATCCTTCCCTTCAGAAGAAGGGAGTAAGATTTTGTGAGGATGAGGAAGAGTCACCACTTAAAGAGATGGTGAATAGGAAAACCTTGCCTATCCAAAAGTTAACATCAGAAGTATTAGCAAAGGTAGACCAAATGTGGGACTCCCTGGATAGTAGGTTTCAAACTGTTCTCAAAATAGTAGAGGAGTTTAGAGAGCAAGGTAGTGATTGTGACAAAAGAAAAAAGAGAGAAGTAGAACATGCATGTAACAAGGGTAAGGGAAAAGTTGCTATTATTGAAGAGGTTGTGGACTCAGATATAGGCAATGATACTGGATGCGAGATATGTCAATACAACCATCTTAAGGGATGTTGCCCTATGATCTCACATCTGTAGGATTTTGGGGTGTATGCACTTAATCCATGATTAAACAAATGGCAAACATCCTGATGGTTGCCTTATCCCTAAGGTAACCCAAGGTAGTTCCACCAACTTTGAACATATTATCTAAGTGGAACTCCACCACAATCGATTGAGCAACATCAA
>MNCI01010128.1:53033-97429 GCA_015680685.1 Gnetum montanum | reverse complement strand
GATTAAACCCAAAGTTGAAGCAAGTAGTAAAAGAAGAAATCGAACAGCTTCTAAAGGATGGGTTCATATACCCCATTGCTGATAGCGAATGGGTTAGCCCCTTAGTAATCATGCCTAGAAAGGAAGGCAAATGGAGGGTGTGCATATATTTTAGGCTACTAAACATGGAAACATTCAAGGATCACTTTCTGTTGCCATTTGTTGACCAATTCTTAGACACAATCACAGGGCATCACTATTATAGTTTTCTGGATGGATATAGCGGATACAAACAAATACAAATAGCCCTAGAAAACCAAGCTAAAACTACTTTCACTAGTCCTTGGGGAATGTTTTCATACAAACAAATGCTGTTTGGCTTGTGCAATGCCCCTACAACATTTGAATGCTTAGTTCTAAGCATATTCTAGTAGTAGATAGGAAATGGTGTTGAAGTCTTTATGGATGACTTCTCCACTTATGGTGCAAACTTTGATCAAGTCTTGGAATGGTTAGAGCAAGTGCTGAAAAGATGTGTAAACTAATTTGAGGCTCAACTAGAAAAAAAAGCCATTTTATGATCTAAGAAAGAATAGTACTTGGGCATAAAATCTCACGTATAGGGATAGAGGTAGACCTTGAGAAAATCAAAGTTATCCAAGGAATTACCCATCAACCGGAAAATATCAAAGATATTTGGTCATTCCTTGGACACACTGGCTACTATAAGAGATTCATAGAGAACTTTTCATAGATTTCCAAACCATTGGTAGAGCTAATGAAAAAGGATGTACCCTTCAAGTGGACCAGGGAATGTGAACTAGCTTTCCAAAATCTGAAACAAAAGCTGGTAGAAACACCCATTCTACAAGCTTTTGACTAGTCCAAATCACTCCATGTCATGATTGATGCATCCAACTATGCCTTGGGAGTCGTACTTACATAGTTAGATGACCAAAAATATCCTTATTACATCCACTGTGCAAGTAAAAGTATTGCTGGTGCACAACTTAAGTACACTACTACAGAAAAAGAATTAATGGCTGTAGTGTTTGCACTAGAAAAGTTTAGACACTATGTATTAGGATACAAAGTATTCATACACACAGATCATAGTGCAATCCGGTTCCTCATGAATAAGCCAATGGTAAGCCTTCATATTATACGATGGCTTGTAATCCTACAAGAGTTCAATTTAATGATGATCGATCACAAAGGCACCGAGAATGTAGTTGCTGATCATTTATTTCAATTGCATTAGGATAGCAAAGAGGATGAGTATCCAATTTCCAATCATTTCCCTAATGAATTCCTCTTGGTTGGTGTAGTGAATAACCAATCACCAATGGAGACAAACTAGTACAGTAGCATTCTTACCTATCTCCTTACCCAACAAACACCATAAGAGCTAGACCTTAAGAAGGAATAATAGTTTCTTCGTAGAGCCAAGTACTTTATCAAGATCAATGGACAACTTTACAAAGTGTGTCCTGATGGCTTCGTTCGATGGTGTGTTCCTAATAGAGATCAACTGAGAGTTCTCCAAGATGTTCATGAGGGCCCTTGTAGGGGTCATTATGCTAGGAGATGAATGATCATCAAGATCTTTCTTGCAAGGTATTATTGGCCTACATTGTTTCGGGATACCCATCAATTTGTCCAATGTTGTGAGCACTATCAACGTGATGAGGGAATGACTACTAGAATGGAGGGTTTACAACAATGGATTCAACCATTAGAACCCTTTGATATTTGGGGAATTGATTTCATGGGATCCATTACACTAATGTCCAATGGAAAAGCTTACATCATAGTTGCTGTAGACTACTTAACAAAATGGGCTGAAGTAGCTGCCATTAAAGATTGCACATCATTTACAGCTACACGATTTGTTCAACAACAAGTCATTAATAGGTTTGGTGTGTTGCATGCACTTATTTTAGAAAATGGTACACACTTCATAGGTACAACTTTTTGGAAGTTAATGCAATGCTCAAGGGTTGAGCATAAATTGACTACACCATACCATCCCCAAGAGAATGGTCAAGCTGAGGTCCCAACAGAGAGATTATTAAGATACTAACTAGAACCATTAGCAAGTATAGGCGAGACTACAGCACTAAACTAAACAATGCTATTTGGGCATACCACTCCACATGGAAACTCCCTATAGGCTACTCTCCCTATGAGTTAGTGTATGGAAAACTTCCAATGCTCCCTATCCAAATTGATCTCCGTACACTATCCACAACATGTGACCTCAACCTTGACCTTGATCTAGCACAAAACAAAGGTCGATGACTCTTAACTTGCTAGATGAGAAATGACTAGCTACCCTATCATCTAATGAATTGCACAAGGAATTTAATAAACAATGTCATGACCTAAAAATTAGGAAAGTTAAGTATCAGCTAGGAGGTAAGGTTCTCTACTGGAACCCCACACATGTGTCACAATGTACCAAATTTCAAACACTATGAAAAGGACCTTACATTATCTATGCAACTTTTCCTTTAGAGACCATGACCATATATAAACCTGAGAGCCCAGATAAGAGACTATTAGTCAACATGCAACAAACAAAATCTTTCTATGAGTTTAGGATAGCCAAAACACATACTACTCACAAGATGAAAAGGGTGTGACTTCAAGGGGATTCAATGTAGTTATGCTAGCTATTCTCTTGAGTGCTCTGATTCCTTTTCCTTGGGTTTTCTGCCATTTTTCCATTCATCAAATATCTAGAAGTTGAGTACATAAAAATAAGTCTTTGCATGGTGTGGTTCTCAAAAAAAAAAAACACAAGAAAGAGTGAGAATTCAAAGCACATCCATTGGACAAAATAATGAACTTGAGCTACATGCACTAGTTATGTCACTGGAAAGACATGTTACTCATGCTTGAAGGTTCCCTCTAACTAAGGCCCTTTCTTGCTTCCTGATTCTCCATCTCTCTCTTCTTGGAATGGTGGTAAATTTTTGTAGAGGAATTCTTGTTGCTTCAAGAGGATAGGTTGGTTAAATGTGTTGATGCAAGGTCACTGAATGTGGTTTGTTGATCCTAGATTCCAAATGAGTTCTACTCGGTCACATTAACCATAAAACACACACAAGGGACTTTACACAACCATGTTCTTGGGTTTCCATTCCATTCTCTCCTTTCCACCTTTCTTTTCCATTTTTCACCTCATTGCCAATTTTATCGTTAGTCTATATCTTGGTTGATGCATTGGTTTTCCTTGGTTAATTCTTGTTGGTAAGTTTTTAACTCTTGCTTCCAAATGACATTCCTAGAGCCTACGGACTCTTTGGTTTGTGGGTCTATTAAGGAATCAAGGGCATGAGCCTACTTTGGGGAGGACCCACTAGCATTCCTTTTTGGTGCATTTGTTAACTTATTTTTCTTAAAACATTTCCTACAATGAACAATTTTTTGTTTCATCTCCATCCATGACATCCATTTTATTGCCTTTGCTATTGTTGCTTTTTCTTCATCTTTCTTATTCTTATCTTTTTCCATCCTATCGCTACCAAAGGTTTGCTCTTATTCATGGGGGCCCTAGCACAAATTTTTCAATTTTTCCTAACCCCTACACCTTAGGTAGTCACCAATGTTAAATCTCTAGAATCAGTATTTTCCATAACCACAACTCAACCAATGCATTTTACATCGAGGTAATGTATCAACTACATTGTGATTTATCTACCCTCACTCATTTGTGACTGTGTTGTGTTTGTAGATGACAATCATAAAACAATGGACTAGGCCTAGAGGAAACACTCAGGATGGACAAGAACTAGAGCGTTTATGAAAGGAGCAAGATTGGTGTTGTGGTTATGGATAAACAATGAAAGGCACAATCTTGTCATTGGTAGCAACATGCCTTATTCTTTTTCTCTTTCCTTCTCTTCCAACAATAAAGATGAAATTTATGATAAACCTTGCAGCATTCATAATATATTAATTAGCATTAATTATTATTTAATGCTTTCTTAGTTGATTAATGATTTCTCTCACCCTACAACTCTCTTAATTAAATAAACTCAGTACAACTGCTTTGAGCATTCATGTAGTGCTTGGTAACCCAGTAATGATTACCGTTTGGTAATCCCAGAAGCATTGCATTGGTTTAGGATGTGTATGGAAAGTGGGAATGGATATTGGTGTTAGAAGTAATTAGAACTTAGTTAATGAGTAAAATTTGATTAGTTACTTAGTTATCTATCTCCCCCTCCTCACTAGTGTAGGATATAAAACACATAAAAGCTATAAAAATCATATGCCTCAAGCTTACTTAACCATACAACCATGACATACAAGTAAGTTTGGGAAGACAATGATTAACCAACCCATTATTGTTCCACAAAGGTGCATAGGCACTTAGTCCTTGGAATTTGACTAGATTGTGCATGAAACACTTGTATTCGTATGGTTGAACTTATGGGTACTTGAGCATAAAAAAAGAGAGAAGAGTAAAAGAAAACTTAAAAGAAAAGAGAGAAATAATAGAAGAATAAATCAAAACAAAATAAAATGGGACAAGCCAAGTGCTCGAGTAAAATAGCATAGTTGTTATTTCATAACTGGTCCAACCCCGGATTGACCATCTCACAAGAAATTCAATGAGAGGTTGAAATCCTAAGGGTAGGCTACCTCTACATGCTAATTCCCTCACAAGCACTCTGACGAGGGATCATGTTTTGGCAACAAGCTATCATAATGCTACATCCTATAGTTACACATATAGGGAACAATCTTTCCATCCATTATCCCTTAACCCATCTCTCTAACCCATTCATTGTCATACTCTATCCCCCTAAGCACTCTCAGGCATAGTGAAGCATTGTCTAATTGAGCATTGACAAGCAGTGTTGGTGTCATGTTTACCATGGTGTTTCATATTTTTTGTCGATGTCTCTCTGGACAATCCTTTGGATGTCAACAAAGAGGGGCCAATGAAACACCACCAATTTTGGACTTTTGTAGTTCAACGACAAATTTTTCTAAGTGTCAAAACTTGGTAAATTATTTCTAAGTGTAGGTGATATGCTCTACAACATAGATAGCATAGCACACATTAAGCCCTATTTTTTGCAAATTTTTTCTAAGTGTCCTATTACACTCTCAGTCTACTTGCTATGCTCCCTAGTGTAGCCAGTGTAGCACACACTTCCATGGCTAGTTTGCCCAATTTTCAAGCCAAAAGTGGTCAAGGATTACTTGGGATGGATGAAACAATTTGGAAAATTTTCTATCTCTTGGGTTATCATGCTTGCTATGCTCCCTAGTGTACCTAGCTTGACACATGTCCTAGCTACTAGTTCACCCAAGTACTAGGCTAGAGTTTGTTAAAAGTGCTCGAGATGGAAAAAATAGTTCACCAAATTTTCTATCTTTCAGGTTGCTATGCTCCACAATGTAGCAAGAATGACTCAAGTTCTAGTGCCTAGTTTTGCCTAAGTGTTGGACAAGGATTTGTCAAGCTAGCTTGACATATAAGACACATTTGAGATATTTCTTGGCTTTTGAGGCTACCTATCTTACTACGCCCAAGAGCGTAGCTAGCATCCCATGAAGGAATACTGTAGATTTCATCAAAATTTGGCTAAGTGCCCATGCTATGCTCTACTATGCTCTCCAGCATAGCTAGCATAACTAGTGTGAAAGATCAAAATTTTGTAAAGTTTCACTAAGTGTTGTGCTACGCTCTAAAGTGTAGCCAACTTGTCACTAGGAAAAGGCCTCTAATAGCTTACAAAAGCCTCTAGAACTCAACATCGACCTTCATCTTAACTCCACTTCTCTCCAGCAGCCAAGATCAGTAGTTTGCATTGCTTTTGCATCCCTCATTAATTTCCAAAATTGTCACTACACTTAACCTTACTAAAAAGAGGGGGAAGACATAGTCCCAGAGTGTAGTCTCCAAGTTGCATTATTTTGACATTTTTTGTAGGTACATTGCAGTCTCTCAGACTTTAGCACATGTAGTCTAGGTAGTGTGGTCATAGTTCAACAATCTCTGGGTATCTATTGCTATCCTTCAGAGCATAACACTTTGCTACTATCATAACAACATGACATGTTAGTATAATCTTGTCTACACTCATGCCATGTGGTGCCCAATCTGCGTTTTATGCTAAACCTAGCCCTATAAATACTTTGAAGACTAGCACTTTAGGGGTTGGTAGATCAAAAGAGCATTAAGCATTTGAGCCTTCTAAGCATCTTTGACACTTTGACATTTGAGCATTCGAGTTTCACACCTTGGCACCTTATTGGAATGCAGTCTACCATTGCACCCATAGGACGTGACAATAGCCAATCCAACAGGTTTAGCCTTCCTTGCATCCACTAGCTCCATGTCTCAGACGTCCTAGAGACTATGACCACATTGCTATGCTACCATTGTGCCTACGTGACACTGCATACCATTCTCACCTCTTATTTAGCAAAATTCATGCTCCCTAGTTTTAGGGTGGTGCATTTTCTAATCTCAAGCTCTATTTCATTTCTTTTCTAAGCATTTTTTTTTGATATTAAGCATAACTCTTACATTTCTTTGCTGTGTAACACATATTTGCACATTCACGTAACTGTTTTTGGGCCAGGACTCTTTGCTATGCTCTTTCTTATTGTCCTAGTGTCTGCACTTAATGCTCCAGAAATCCCTTTTACAAAAAATTGTTCTTACACCATGTAAGTCCCTCTCTGATCAACCAAACCATTTAGGACATCTCGTTTCTATTTTCCTAGCACGACCCTTGCACAGATTCAAGGTTAGGTTGTACACCTGTGGACCTCTCAATGTTCTAGCCACCAAAATTTTTGAACATCACACCACCGAACACCACCTCTTGCACTACCAAAAATCACCTTCCATGCTGCTAAACATCATCTCCCTTGACACTGATCATTGGCTCTCTGGATGCCATCAATCATTACCTCTTTTGTATGTAGCATGCATGCCTTGTTCCACTATGCGTAGAAGCCATGCAAGCCTTGCATGGGCCATGCGAGTCCAATGATGGGCCATGTTGGCCTAGTCAAGGGGTCATGTAGGCCTAGTGGAGGATTGTGCGGACCCTAAAATGGGCTGCATAGGCCCTAGGAGGCCTAAGGAAATGGCCTCATTGTCATTAGTGGTTGGAAATGCCTCACTGCTGCTACGTAGTCCGGCCACTAACGTTGCCTACAGCCTCCCTGGACTTCACTACCAACATGTCACCATTGTCATTACTGACATCATCACTACTGTTGGAAACTAGAAAATTATTTGTTAGCAGATGAAAATTTAGAAATTCTTGTCAACTGATGAAAATTTTGAAATGCCCATTACTTGATGGAAAATTTAAAATTCCAATAATTAAATTGTAAATTTAAATTAAAAATGTACAAAAATAATTTTCAAATTTAAATTTTGCACATTGGTAGTAAAAAAAAAAATTTCCACAATTAAGCATGCTTGCCTTGGAGTAGAATTAGGATGGGTGACCTCTTAGGAAGTCTTGTTTTTCATGCTAAAGAGCTTCAACCTTAGAAGCCATAACTTTTGATTTTGAAAGCCTTTTTCTATGAACAAAGAGTCGTTTCATATAGATTTCAACCTTTTGAACCCATTGGTGAAGTAAAATTCATCCTAGGGAACCCTAAAGATTAGTGTTTACTCCTTGCCTAATATAGGACCTTGAGGTCCTCAAAAGTTTAATTTTCACACAACTTGAGCATATGATGTCCACTTTCAACATATAAAGAGTCATTTCCAACATTTTTCACCCTTCTAAACTTAATGGTAAGGTTAGATTTATCATCTGAGCATCAAACAATTTGATAATATCATAAATTTAACCTTTTGGGCTTTAAGATTTAGTGCATAACCCTTATAGATAGTCTTAAGATTACTAATGCATGTCATTAATTACACTACTAGAGTCAGTGTTCTTAAGGGGGTTAGAAAGGCTATTAAGAATTAGATAATATAGTTAACTATTACTAAAAATCAGGTAATGTAATTATATATTACTAAAATTAGATAATGTAGTTGTTTAGTTGATGTAGTTGATTATTAGTCGATGTATTAGTTAATGATTAGTTGATGTATTAGTTGGAGAATTAGTTGAGGAAATAGAATAATCTTCAACCATCAAGAAAAGGTATATTAATCTATCCTGTAATCAAAAAATATGGCAGAACAATGTGGAGACTCAAAATATTGTTTCAACTAGGATTATGATACTCATAAAGAGAAATGATTCAGAAGAGAATCCAAGAACGAGAATGAAATTTGTAATATACAATGTGCTTGCAAGATTCTTAGTGAGTAACAACATCTCCTCTATCCATCATAGGCTTTGGATTGACACAAATATCAATACCCACACATTTTAACAAAGTTAGAAAATTTGGATGGTGATGTCTTGTGCTTACAAGATGTCTTGCCATGGAAATTTCTATACCAATTCCAACCAAACTTGGAAAAGATGGGATACAAAGGTATTTATAAGCAAAATGGTTCTTGTGAAAGTTTTTCTTTTGAGTAGTACAATTTAGCATATTGTAGAAATCACAACATGGATGGTTGTGCAACCTTTTATAAAGAAGCCAAGTTTGAATTAGTACAAAGATTTGAATGGAGTTTAGAAAATATGATTTTTGAAATTTCAAAATTTCAAGAGATGTAAAAGAAAAAATAGTTAAGGTTTTGGAAAACTCACATAGCCTTGGTAGTTATTTTAAACGTTTATCTATCAGGAAAATGTGTATGCATGGTTAACACACATTCCAAACCAACGTGTTCAAATGTAAGATTATGTTAAGGAGCATACATGATTAATAAAATAGAAGAGAGTTTGAAGAATAAGTTATTCCTAAGCTATACAAAATTAGTTCCATTTATTCTGTGGAGACTTCAATGCAAAATTTGGAAGTGGTGTTTATCAATTACTAAAATATGGATTTGTAAAGGAATCTTTGGAAGATGAACTTGATTTGAAAAAGATGTTCCCATCAATAAACATGCAATTTCATTAGCTAGTGCATATTGTACTTATTTTGAATATTTAGTAGAAAAATTAGATTTCAAAATTTAGGAGTAGATGATGTTGATGGATAGTATTCATTAAGAACCACAATTTACAAATTACTCTTCAATGATTAATGAGGATAGATCAACAACATTCTTCATTGAGAATTTGGATTATATTTGGTATGATGTTAGATTTTTTCAAGTTACCAAGTTACTAGAGTTAATTTCTAAAGAAGAAGTTGAGAAGAATCAAGATTAAGCCTTGCCATCCCGAACAAGACCATCCAATCACATACCACTTATGGTAGANGTGATTGGTGGTTGGTAAATCTTTAATTTACCTTTTTTCATTATCTTTGAAAATAAAGTGAGTATTAAGAAAGTAATATTTAATTTTCCACATAATTTTTCTCACATATATGTAGTTTATAGAATAATCAAGAAACAACTTCAAGTTCAAAGGAGAAATCAAATTATTGGAGCATAGGATCATAATAGAAGCATTGGATCTAGAAAGAGATAATAACTATGGACTCATTTGAGGATGAATGAAACCAAGTAAGTAGATTGTCACATCCCCATTCCAAATGATGCTACTACCTAATGAAGATGATGTCTCTTCATAATATATTATTGTTATCTTAACAAGACTCAAAAGGGTAGTTATGATTAAGACTTGAAAGGGCATGTTGTGATAATGGACGTGTCTCTTAAGGTAACCTTTGGAAGTTTACCTAAGGTATTTATACTCAATTTTAGAGGTTTTGCCAACATGGAGTGGCGGAGTTGGTATAGGTAAGTCATGGGAAGCTGGGTGAAGCAGGATAGGAAATGGACTAGCCATCCCTTCTGGCTAGGTTATAGGCGTAACTGTCATGGAAATGTTGGATTACCTCGATGCCAAAGAAAGAAAACCCCAATAAACACTCTTAGAGCATGATCTAGATATGCTATTCCATATCAATAAAGTGTTATTTTCTTTCTTTTTTTGCATTTTCCCTATTATTTCCTTTATACATAATGTTGAATGTCACATATATTTTGCATTTGATATATTTTTTTTCATATGCATAATTCTAATATATCATATATTTGATGTTTGCAATGACATCTGGGGATGGGATGTCACAACTAGGTTAGGTTGAATCTTGCGAACTTTTTGCTTAATAGGCTTTATGCTAGCATCTAGTGTAATGTTGTATTGGATCAGACATGGGTCAAATCTAGGCATGTCTTCATAGGACCATGAAAAAGCTTTGATGTTATCTTATAGTACTTTGGTGACATCTTGGACAAGTCTAGGTTTAAGTAACAAAATTAGTTTCAAAGTATTTTCCTCATAGTTATGGGTTGTTATAGGAACTTCAACTAAGGAATCCTTAGTAATGTCACTAGCTTCTAGATCTAGAGTTTTAACTATGTAATTAGGCCACTCAAATATTTTCTCGATTATGACTGTATTCTAGGAGGTTATGAGACTCAAAGTCTAGGCATTTTTGGTCAATAGGTCAAAATGATATCACTAAATGGTCTAGTCAAGCTTAGGGGTAAGTCGAGTTATCTCCACATATCCATCATTCAATCTTGCATATTAAGGAAAGGACATCAAATTTCATTTGTGTTGTGCATTAGCCAAATAAAAATTAAGTAAAGAAATACCATGGACTAAATCATGTATTCTCTTTGCATACATTCAGCACAAAAGGCAATATATTATTTGGAGTCTTTAGAGATTATGACATAGATATAATCATGTTATATTTTATCATCAAGCATGATCTACAAGGAAGCATATCCATTTTGTTGGGCAATGTGTTTCTATTGGTAGTGTATTTTTTAGGTTTGATAATGTTTTCATAGCCAATGTATTTCTAGGATTTATGCCAAGATTCATGTAGAGTAGCCTATTTTTTTGAGAAAATGTTTTTTAGGAAATGTCTTTTGTGGGGTTTGCATTATTTTTGGTAAAGTGGCATATTTTTCTCATAGGCAGCATATTCCCTAGGAACAACATTTTTCTCTAGCAATAGCATTTTTCCTGTTCGTAGCATTTTTCTGGGATTGGCAATGATTTTGGGGTTTTATGAGAGGATTTATGTGGAATGGCGTATTTTTCCCTGATAACATTTTTTCTCAAGCAGTGTGATTCTCATATGTGGTGTTTTTGTTATTAATGTTTTTTCTAGGGAAGGGTTGGTAGGAAAAAGATAGCGTTTTCTAGCTAGTTTGTAGGCAAGGAGAAATAGTATTTTTTGCAATAATGCAAGCAAGGAGAGATATCATATTTTTTTTGATCACATAGAGCAAGCAGGGATGGTGTTTTCTAGTGAACTACACAAGCTTGGAAAAATACCATTTTTGTGACTAGTGTAGGCGAGGAAGGTTTAGCATTTTTTTCTAGCTATGTAGGCTAGGAGAGAGGTAGCATTTTTTCTTTGGTCAATGCAAGGGAATGAAAAGTAGTACTTTTTCTATCAGTATTTTTCTTACTAGCATCATTTTTTTACCTCTAGTAGCATATTCCCTAGCAACAACATTTTTTCAAGTTAAGGTAAGTTGGGAAGAGTAGCATATTTTTGCCTATAGGAAAGATAAGGCTAGAATTTTTCTTGGTTATAAGGTAGGAAAGATAGCATTTTTCTAGCTGTACAAGGTAATGAGAAAGAATTTCTATTAGTAGATGTAAGAAAAAGAAGAGCAGCATTTTTATTTTTTGGCTAACATTGACAAGGTAGGTGGCATACTTTTTTTTGGTAACATAGGTAGGGGAGATTAGCATGATTTTTGGTAAACGTAGGGCAAGGAAAAGTAGTGTTTTTCCTAGCAGTGCATTTTTCTTAGTAGCACTTTCTTCTTGTTAGCACTAGTAGCTTATCTTCCTTCAGCAACATATTTTCTATTTATGCTGGTTAGCATAAATGTTAGCATTTTTTCCTTGGTTTTGTCTTCCATTTATACAAAAATTTATATTAGATAGAATAAATTCTTCATGTATTTAATTAATCTTATATTAAAACTAATGATATTTTTTAACCTCTAAGTGTAACATTTTATCTTCTTGTAGCAATTAAACACAAGGCATCATTAAGAGTGAGAATCAAGGGCAAGAGTAAAACAGGGGTTGACAATGATGATAGGAAAGAATGGTGAAATAAGAAAGCATGTTGCAATGGAGGATGTAGGAGAGGTAGAGGAGATTGTAAGTCGATGCTATCAAATCCATCTATAAGGGAGTTTTCCAATATTATAATAGCTAGGTACATAATTGAAAATCTCTCTTATTTCAATTATTTAGATTCTAGTACTATTTTCTTGTCTAGTGTTTTTGATTTTCTTGGCTATAGGGAGGGTTAGTATGCTAGTTTCCAACATTTGGATGCACCTAGTCTCTAGCATTTTCTCCACTCTGGCCAATGCATTCCTTGGCATTTTTTCCTAATTTCTTAGCCATAAGAGGCCCCAACATTTTTTTTGTTCTAGCAAGTATAGGCCCTAGCATTTGCCTTGTGTTCTAGTTTCATTTTTGGCTATCATTGATCCCTACATTTTTACACTCTCCATGTCTAATAGGATCAACATTTTTCTTAGCCATAGCAGGCCTTAGCATATTTTCTTAGTTTTCAACCTTGGGAGACCAATGTATTTACTAGTTTTAGGTCTTGGAAAGGCTAGTGTATTCTAAGTGTTCAACCTTGGAAGGCTAGTGTTTTATGTTTTTTTAGCCTAGGTAGGCCAATGTATTCCTAGTTTTTGACCTTGGGAGACTAGCATATTCCTAGCTTTTAGCTCACGAAGGCTAGCGTAATTGCTTGTGCTCAACATGCATAACATAGATTCCTATCCCTTGGCCATAGTAGGTTCCAACACTCTCGATTTGCATCTAGCAACATAGTTTTGACTTGATCCTAGTGCTAGAGGCTCTTAGCATTTTCTTTCTTTTGCTAGAAACTGTTTGATGAAATGCATAGGCTCACTTGTAGTTTTGTCTATCAACATGTTCCTTTTTGGCTACAATGAGGATTTTAGCTATTATCTAATTTTAAGTTATATTCAATAATTAGCATTTTTGCTCTTACACTGTGTCATGCTAGTATTCATTACTGTTCTCTTTTCATGTTAGTTATTTTTGTTATTCTATAATGCTGCTTACATGTCCTAATGTTTAGCCAATTTTCTTGTAGGCATGTACTTAAGCGAATTCTTATTGTTGTAGAAATGGTAGGTGTCCCATGTTGAATGAGAATGAAATTTCCAAATAGTCCTATGTTTGATATGATGTTGCATGAAAGGGCCCATGTATGACTTAGGCTAAGGTCTAAAGAGTTTCTGCGGTATCTTCTATAGAATTTTAGTAGGATGTTATTGTCACACTTGGCTATGAATGCCTATGCTCTAATTGTATAGATAATATTAGTAGGATTCTTAAACTACATTATAGAATATATTTTAGATGATTACAAATCTAGTATGGAGTTAGAGCATCATGGAACTACATATTTAGCAAAGATTCGTCAATTATCTTGTATATGAAAGTAGCCAAAATACTCTCAGCTTAATGCTGATAACACATTGCTATTAGGTCTTAGGCCTATAACCTTATTTCAAAATCCTCCATGTGGCATTTACATGCTAGAGGGATGATTTTTCACATAATTTGATATTTTTGTGCTTAGTTTTGTGATCATATATTTGATTGATTTCATGTGTTTACCTATAGGTTTTAAGTTCAAAAGAACTAGTAGCAAATGATTAGACTCTGCTTTTGGCTTGTACTATGCTAGAGGAATTCACTTAAGGGGACAAAATTAGGGTGCATGTGCTCAACTAACTTGGTGAAGAGGCTGCAAGATATAAGATGTCCTATTTACAAGTGCATCAAAGGTGCATAGTTGTTAAGCACATCAATGAGTTTTGAGATCTTTCTGACTATGGTGTGAGGCTACTAATCCAACAAAGAGCTTTGGCATCACAAACTAAATCAAATAGGTTTATAATTTTCACATTATATTTGTATTATTATTATTTTTTATATGTATGATTTTTATTTTTTTATTTTCGTAACATTTTGGTTTCAATAAGCTAACTAAGTTTTTGTCAAAATAGATTTTGTGAAGAAATTTGCCATCACCATAATCAATTTTGGCTAAACTAAAGAGGAGATTCTTCTCAAATGGTATGAGGTGGAGAAGGTTCAAGAATGGTTGACTAATAGGACCTCAATGGATGTTTGGGGGAAGATATTAGACACTGGTTTTTTCAGTTTGTTCATGTTTCCTAGCCCCATTGCTTTAACTACAATGATGTTGAATTTGATTAACTCTTTTAATTGGGAAGCCAAATAATTTTGTACTCATGTATATGGCTTGCCAATAGTCCTAAGTGTTGATCAAGGCTTGTTCCATAACTTGTTTTAGATCCCTAAGGAAGATGCAAAGATAATAAAGGAGGAAGAAGAAAGTTTCTAGCCATAGAGAAATGTTGGAGGCTTGGTTGAATTGCCCACCTAATGTGACATTGTCCCTAGAGATATGCAATGCTAACAAGTTATATCCTCTTTTTTTNTTGTCCCTAGAGATATGCAATGCTAACAAGTTATATCCTCTTTTTTGTTCAAGGATTTTTCCTATCTTCTTGTCATATAAGAATATGATGAGGCTGTAGCAAGCTTGGACAATGTGAAAGGTAATAATGGATAGGGTTAAGTTTAATTGGAATTCAATTCTAGTTTCAGTGCTTCAAAGTAGAATCCAAAAGCTTTGTAACAAAGTCAACTCTATGTACCATGTACATTTCACATTTTTCATTCTGTACTTGAAGAGATTTGTAGAGTTCTTAGTTGTAAAGTTTAATGGGAAGTGGATGGAATGTGATTTATCCTAATTTTTTGAGAATTGGGTAAAACATTTTGTTGATTCTTTTTGTACCTAATGACTACCTATATAGAATGTTAATGAATCTCTATCTATAACCATCAAAAATGTTAGTGGTCAAAGTGGATCTTCCCTAGAAAACACAGGGATTGAGTCGATGGTGACTATAGATCAAGTGAAAAGGGTGTTACGTATAGAGGTTAAAGGAGCTACTAGGGAAAGAATTAAGTGTCTTAGAATTAAAGAAGAACTTCCATCTTGGAGAAAATAAGAACCTTAAAGTTAAGAAGGCACAATATATGTTTGAAGGTATGCATATGTATATTATTTTTTTATTTTAAATTTTATTATATTTTAATTATTGTTGAAATAAATTGTTTACTAATTCTTTATGATGTGTGTGTAGATGACCAAAAGGAAGTAGTAGCCAAGGTTGCAACAAAGGTGGAATAGTCACATAAGGAGGAGGAGGAGGAGTGGGTAAACAAGGAGATAAATAATGCACTAGCTTCCATCTTCATAGATGATCTCCCTCCATGCATCGACTCTCTTATGAACATCTCTCATATCTTAGTGACCTCATAGCCTATTCTCATGATATTGGTTTTTTTAGTTATCTTAACTATTTTTGGCTAACATGGCTATGTTGAGTAGGAATTCATTTTAATGAAATTTTAAGTTGAAAGCATTTTCATCTAGATGGTAAACTCCCATCTAAAAGTTTCATTTGACACATTAGTACCTTAAAGAATAAGTAGTGTTCTTAGAGAAAAAATTTAGCCTCATAAGATAAGCTCTTTTTGGTTCTACTACGTCACCACTAGAGGAAGGATGTTGCTTCTAGAGTTCAAATTTAGCTTTGTAATGAAACTAAAATAAATCTTGACATGTTAGAATGTAGAGGAAGCTCGTAGAGTTAAAAAATGGCTCTATAAAAAGCTTTACCACATAAGCACATAGAGAAAATTTGTAGAACCAAAAAATGACTCTACAAAATAGATTTGTCATGTTAGAATTACCACATCAGCATGTATATAAAGCCTAACCTTTGACATTTAGCATGCCATGTTAGCAACATCATGTCAGATTTTTAGTAAAGAGCCAATTTGTAGAGCCATATTTCTATTTTACAAATAAGCCCCTTTGATGAAGTGTTTGTTGGTTGCTGCATCTACTAGGCCGGGTATACGAGGTCCCGTATATGCGGCCGCGTCGACGCGGCCCCATATATGTGGCCCTGTCTATGCATCCTTCCATGCATCAACGTGGCCCCGTTTACATGGCATCTTTTGCAGCCTATAAATAAGAGGGCTCTCGCCTCTCTTAGGTACCCTTTTGTCAGTTGTAGTGAACCTCTTGTGGTTTGTTTCTGTGAGAGTTAGAATATTTTCCAAGTACCTATAGTAGGTGTAAGAAAGATGTCTGGCTCTTTATTCGAGCGCTGATGTACCTAAGCCCATTAGCATGAACAACAATAAAGATGAGCTTTTCAAGCATTCCATGCAGCAATTGGACTTGCCATTTCTATGCATTTATAGTTTAATATTTATATGCTTTAATCATTCATTTGAGTTTATGTTATTATTATTGTAATCATTATCACTCATTCATAGTTTGTAGAAGCCATAAGTACAACCATCTTGAACATGAAACCCAACGCTTGGTAACCCAGCGACGCTTAACATCTGGTAGCCCAGTAGCAGTTAGGTGATGCTTACGACATACACGGAAGATGGGATCAGATACTTATGCTAGGAAGAATTAGGACATAGATTAGGATAATCATAGATTATATAATATTGCATTCCTTACTTTCCATACCTTAATTAGATGCCAAAAGATAAAGTAAAAATCCATAAAAATTAGTTGCCTTATTCTCACTTAACCATTGCCACTAGATACTCACAAGTGAAGTTGAGTAGACAATGACTATTCTAACAAAGGGTTTTTCTAGTTAGAGGTCTAGTGTATGTTAAGTGCTCACAGTCTACGGAATTCGATCGAGTTGCATGTGAACACCCATGATTCGCATGGTTTTACGTAGGGATACCTAGCTGCTCATCATTGGCATTGTTGCCAGGGGTTGTTAGTCTTACATGCATCATCTAACCTTAGTAAAATTATCATCTACATTGTTGGAATGGACTCAGGATAGAAAAATTTATGCACACTAGGTAGATTAGAGTAAAAATTAAGGTACATCGAGTAAATGGATCATCTAACATCCAACATATCTTCTCATAGGCGAGATGTATCCAACCCACTGGTGCCACAAGAATGTTGGATGGTATACAAGAATCCCGATGAATATGTCCCTGATTTCACATTCATCCTGCATGAGGATGAGCATCTGCGATGGTGGGACATGGAGGGCAACATCATACTACCACTTGACTGATCGGCCCCTGGAATGCTATTCCACAATCTTGCCAGACTAGGCATCTAGGACCATGGTATGGAGTATCTCATGGAGGACCATGACTACTGGGACTACCATCCCACTAAGGCCCAATGAGCATGAGATCAATAGGAGGCATAGCGATATGAACACCTGAATGGAAAACACTTCAGTAACCCCTTATTCTTGCAAGGGCTACAGGACGATGGGGAACCTATCTTTCATGATTCGCATTCAGCCAAACTTCCTCTAGGGAAGCAAGTCCTCTAGTCCATTATCCAGAACAAGCCACCAAGTGATCGAGATCCCCAAGGGGATGGAGGGTCATGTGGAAAAAGTCACGGCTTAGGCAAAGATGGACAGGATGATCGAGGCCGTCACTAGAGTAGAGGGGGAGATCGACACCGGAGCGGTGGCGAATCCTCTCCTTCTTCTCCATCCTCTCTCTCCCCTCTACCATCACCCAGTTCAAACTTTGATCATAACTGTGGTAGAAAGAAGCGAGGAGATGGTGGGCATAAGGACCAAAGGGACTAGTGTGGGGAAATGTGCGACCAATTGAGTGAAGCTCACCATCATGAAAGGAGGGGTAGTAGAAATTTTCATAGAAATTGTGGTGCTCAGTAGGACTATGACTCAAATGAGCCATTATCGACTACTCGAAGCATGCTCCATATTGCTGAGGTAGTTCAGATACCTAGCAGGCATGTGAAAGATAGCCAGATCAAATACATTGACATGAACAACATCCCTAGATTTGAGGGGGATACAATTTTGATTTGCAAACCCCCTTGTAAGTGTTCCATGATGCTTGCACCCTACAAAATATTGATAATGATTGGTAGAAGCTTAAGTTATTCCCTCACACACTCATCAAGGAAGTAGAAAGTTGGTACTGGTCCTTGGAACTGGAATCAATCCGAAGATGGAGTACGATGTTTGAGATTGTCAATGACATATATCAAACGTACTCTAGAGTGGCGAATTTGAGATGTTAGATCCAGGTATGGAAGCAAGATAATCATGAACCCTTGGATACAGCCATGAGTAGATACTATTCACTACTACATCAATGCCCTAGTCATGGTTACTCTCAGTAGGCATAGCTTCGCCATATCGTTGATGGGCTCCACGTTGAAAGAAGAAAGACCCTTGGCGTGTACGCCCAAGGATGATTATCAGAAATGAGGACCCATCAATTGTAGTGCCTCATTAAGCAAGTGGCCAAAGAAGAGGTGGAACTTAGAAAGAAGGAGCGTGCAGAAGAGCTTAACCAAGATCCTTCCCTCAGAAAAAGGAAAGTCTGATTTTGCGAAGATGAGGAGGAATCACCGCTGGAAGCAGCGGTGAACCAAAAAACCTTGCCATTGCAAAAGCTTGCATTTGAAATATCAGCAAAGGTTGATAAGATGTGGGACTCTTTGGAAAAAAAATTCCAAAGTGTGCTGAAAACTGCAGAAGAGTCTAAAAAATAAGGTAATGATCATGATCGGCGTAGGAAGAAGGAAGCTGAACGTGCCCAACATAAGGGTAAGGGAAAAGTGGCTATAGCAAAATAGGTTACAAACTCTAACATAGAGGAGGATGATGAATGTGGCATATGCCAATATGAACATCTTAAGGGGTGTTGTCCTATGGTGTCACATCTCCAAGAGTCTAGGATGTACGCGTTGAACCCTTGCTTGGCGAAGCAGCAAACACCTTGAAGGTTGCCTTACCCACAAGGCAATCCCAGGCAGTTCCACCAACAGCAGCAAGGGTATTATCGAAGTGGAATTCCACTACAACTGTATGAATACTTCCAGCAATGGTAGCACCCACAAGCGTGGGGGATGCCACCTCCAAGGCAGCAGTACCCTTACCGACAACTAGATCCTTATGGGTACTACGTTTAGCAACCAGTCTCTCCACGGGACTTTTCTAGTCATGCCACATTTTAGAATTATTACCATCCCCAAAATATTTCTGACGACAATCTCCATCACCTAGGGTGGAAAGCCCACATCTCTACTATCCTCCATCACCTTCTCCTACCACTCCTTCTCAACAACATTCCACTCAACTACCACCTACTTCACCTATGTAGGAGGAGATACCTCCATAGCCACAACAATGAAATGCTATGAGGGTTGTCAACCTATAACCGACACCTCAGCCGAGTGGACTAGAACCCAAAGCACAAAAATATCCTTTTTTGGCCCAATAATCTAAACATACCCTTACATACACCTGTGGCCAGTGCCTCTGAACTTCAAACCACCTCCACTATTCCACCGCTCAAGCAACCTTCAAACCAAATGCCCTCCAATGTATAAATGGTCATGCTCACACATGCCATGACTGACTGGATAAAGGCAGGTCACCTTCCCTAGAAATTGATTAATCTAGGAAGTCCCCTCATCTATCTTCAGGTGGTAGGAAATGAGCCATGTAAAGCCATTCTAGATTTAGGATCAGAAGTCAGTTTGATTTCTCATGACATGTACAAGAACTGGAAGCTGTCCTTGTTAATGAAGAGACACATTCAGCGTGAACTAGCAGACCAGTCCATCACTATTCCTTTGGGATTAATGGAAGACATTGTGACCACCATTTTTGGATGGTCCTACCCTGCTGATTTCCTTGTCATTCATGTTGAAAATTGCAAGGGGAACTTCCCAATCATAATGCGGAGGGCCTGGATAAGCATGGTGGATGCAAGACTAGGACTTCGAGATCTTTCCCTTGACATTTCAAAGGAAAATCCTTTTGGAAAGATTGAGAAGAAGTACGTTCCATGCATCACATACAGTGACTCAAGGTGTAACTGTGTGCAGCAATTATGGTCTGCTAAGCAGACATCCATTCAAGCATGTAGTCAATATACCAAAGAATCACCAGTTCAATAGTGCCTATACGCAGCAGTCACAAAACAAGAGGGTAATCAATGGCTAATAGCTGATCCTGCTAGCAGCACATTATGCATGGAACCATATGAGGGGCTTGTATGAGCCTATGTAGAGAGCATGGATGAAATGGAAGAGGTTCATCAACAAGTCTCCACTATTGATGATCATGATGATTGGGGAAAGTTGCAAATCTCTGAGAGCTTCAAGCAAGAGCCCTTAGAGCTCAAGTATTTACTGACCCACTTAGAATATGCATTTTTGCAAAATGGGAAACTGGTAATTATCAATTCCACCCTTGCTCTTGAACAAAAGAAAAAGTTGCTAAAGCTGATGAAAAAATGGGATGCTACGTTTGCATGGTCATATCTTGAGTTAATCGAAGTTGATCCTAGGGTTTGCCAACATCAGATCTATATTGACCCCTCCATGAAGCCACGACATCAACTACAAAGATGGTTGAAACCCAAATTGAAGCAAGTCATCAAAGATGAAATTGAACAGTTGCTCAAGGCAGGGTTCATCTATTCCATCGTCGATAGTGAATGGGTTAGCCCACTCATTATTGTGCCAAAGAAGGATGGTAAATGGAGGGTTTTTATATATTTTTAATTACTCAACATGGCTACCTTTAAGGATCACTTTCCACTCCCATTTGTGGATCAAGTGTTGGATGCCATTGAAGGGCACCGTTATTACAACTTTTTGGATGGTTATAGTGGCTATAACCAAATAAAAATTGCACCAGAGGACCATGCCAAAATAACTTTCACAAGTCCATGGGGAACTTTCGCATACAGGAAGATGCCTTTTGGCTTGTGCAATGTGCCTGCCACTTTCCAACGCCTTGTCCTCAGCATCTTCTAGTAGAAGATTGGCAATGGGGTAGAGGTCTTCATGGATGACTTCTCTACCTATGAGGCCACATTTGAGAAAGCCTTGGACCACCTTGAGCAAGTTTTGAAAAGGTGTGTAGACACTATTTTGTTGCTCAATTAGCAAAAAAGCCATTTGATGGTCCAAGGAGGCATTGTGTTGGGGCATTGTATCTCTCAGATAGGGATTAGCATGGATACTGAAAAGATCAGGGTCATCCAAGGAATCACCCAACAACCAAGCATTGTAAAAGATGTGTGGTAATTCCTTGGCCATACTGGTTACTACCGACACTTCATTAGAAATTTTTCAAAGATTGCCAAGTCATTGGTAGAACTCACAAAGAAAGATGCTCTGTTCATCTAGACCAAGGAATGTGAATCTACATTCCAATTGCTTAAAAAAAAACTCGTAGAGACTCTAGTTCTATGGGCACCTGATTGGTCCAGACCCTTCCACATCATGATGGATGCATCTAATTATGCCTTGGGAGCCATGCTTACATAGTGTGATGATCAAAAACATCTATACTATATCCACTATGCAAGTCGTAGCATTGTGGGTGCTCAGCTTAACTACACCACCACTAAAAAGGGGTTGATGGTGGTGGTGTTCACCTTGGAAAAATTTTGACACTATGTGCTTGGATACAAGGTGTTCATGCATACTGATCACAGTGCTATTCGGTTCCTGATGAACAAACCAATAGTGAGCCCCTGCATCATCTGGTGGTTGGTGATTCTTCAAGAATTTGATCTTACCATGGTAGATCGGAAGGGGACCTAGAATGTGGTTGCTAACCACTTGTCTCAGTTGCGATGGGATGATGCAGAAGAGGAGGATCCCCTCTCTGACCAATTTCTAGATGAACTCCTCTTCATGGGTGCGGTCGCTTTGCAGGTGTCCAAGGAATCCAATTGGTTCAACCACATCCTTACCTACCTCGCCACTCAAGAATTGCCCAAGGAGTGGAACCATTGGCAGAAACAGAAATTTATCCATAAGGCCAAGCACTTCATGGAAATTAATGGCCACCTTTATAAGGTGTGCATAGATGGCCTGGTTTGATGGTGTGTCCTTGATGATGATATGCTGCACATCCTCCAAGATGCTCATGAGGGCCCTTGTGGGGGCTACTATGCTAGATGCCACACTGCCATTAAGATCCTGCTTACAGGATATTATTGGCCTATGATCTTCAGGGACGCATAATGGTTTGCCCACTCCTGTGAATGATGCTAGAGAGACTGTGGGATGAATGCACAGTTGGAGAGACCTCAATAGTGGATCTAGCCACTGGAGCCCTTCGACATTTGGGGCATCGACTTCATGGGGCCCATCACACCCCTATCCAATAGAAAGGCATACATCATCATAGCTGTGGACTACTACATGAAGTGGGCGGAGGTGGCCGTCATCGTCGACTGTTCTTGAAACACCGCAGCATGATTTGTCAAACAAAAAATTGTCAACAGGTTTGGAATGCCATGTGCACTCATCTCAGATAATGGCACTCATTTCATGAGTTTCACTTTTCAAAAACTCATGCAACACTTGGGGGTTACCCATAAATTTACAACACCTTACCACCCCCAATCCAATGGGTAGGCTAGAGTCACCAATAGGGAGATCACTCGGATCCTTACTCGAACCATCAGCAAATATAGGAGAGATTGGAGCACCAAACTCAACGATGCCCTATGGGCTTATCACTCCACCTGGAAACTTCCTATAGGGTACTCTCCTTATGAGTTAGTGTACAAAAAGTTACCTAAACTTCCAATCCAGGAAAAACTTTGGACACTATTCATAACCAGTGACTTAGGCCTTGACCTACCACTAGCACAACGTGAACACCTTATCAGCTTAAGTGTGCTAGATGAGAATTGATTAGTGGCCCTATCTTCAAATGAGATCCACAAGGCCTACAATAAAAAATGACATGACCTTAGGATTCAGAAGGTCACATTTCGATGTGGAGACAAGGTGTTGTATTAAAACTTCTCACATGTATCTCAACTGACCAAGTTTCAAACACTATGGGAGGGACCTTACATTTTCTCTGAAACCTTTCCATCCAAGGCCTTGCTTATCCACAAACATGAAGATCCCACAAGAACATATTTGGTCAACCAACAACAACTAAATCCTTTCTGTGAACTCCACTCAACCAGTGATACCACCTCATCATCACCAAGATAGCCTTGCTCCATATTTCATGTCTCCTCCTTTTTGCCTAGTTGTGGGAGATACTGTCACCCATGCTAATCCATTCCACTACACCCCTCAACCCTTTTTGGAATTTTTTGTTTTACACTTTTTGTTTCTCAACATCGCTCATACATTTTCCAATTCTTGTTAATTTTCTCCTTTCTTTAGTTATTTTTCCATTTCTTTGTTGTTGTTTATCTATAAGTATATGTGTGTTTAATTTTCCATTGTTTGCTGATAAGATTGTCTTATTTTCATTAGGTGTCTAGCATGGATGGCTTTCATTGCGATGGGTTGTGTACAATAGTTCATCTCGTTATCTCGTTCCCACCCTCACATTTTTGTCTTTGGACTTTACATCTATTTCTCATCTCATAGAATCAACAGTGAGTCCACATCATCCACCCATCCACCCACTCCATGGTTTTCCTTCCTTTGGAAACATGCAACCCCTCCACTTAAAAAAATTATAATTAATGTGTGACTTGTGTAGTTCCTAGACTTGGGGATGATCCAATGATTTGAATCGGGTGTGACTTCAAGGGAAATGAAACATTCGTCACACTCTCCTATTCCTGGGGTTGCTGATGTGTCCTCACAGATTTCTTACCACTCCACGTCCTTATCTACAAGGAAGTCACTGGGCAGTTTGACCTTGCATGGTGTGGTCCTCATCAAAAAAATTCAAAAAAAAAAACATGAGGATTCAAAGCACACCCCTTGGTTGAATGCATGCAAACAAGCATGGGTCTTTGCATGGTGTGGATCCCACGAAATAATAGGAAAATGAACAAAATAAAATCATAACTATGTGGGAATTCAAAGAACACCCCTCAGACCACCTTTCATAGCCACCAAAATAAGTTGTGGACTCACTTTGTCCCCTCTAACTTAGTCCTATTTTACTTCCTTCCTCTCACGCTTCTTGGAGTGGTGGTTTCCTATGGGTGCACTCTAACACTTGGTGGATGGATGGGGCTTCGCCTGTTGCTGCAAGGTCACTATATGTGGTTGGTTTTGGGTCTGAACTTAGGAACGGTCCTACCGGGTCACTTAACCACAACTTCACGTGGGGTTTCACGTGACCAACAACTGGAATTCCACTCCTCTCATCTCTCTCTCATCTATTTCTCTCCCAAACTCACCTCACTACCCATCTTATGCTTTGGAAGTTTGTCATGATTTCTGTGTACTAACTATGCCTTTGTAGGATCTCTTGGGTAGGAGTATTAACTTGCGAGCACCATTTCTTAACCCCAAGGTCCACGAACCCCAGTGTTGAGGATATGCAGAGGCTATTAAGGCTATTGCCTACTATGGGGAGGACCCACTTACATATTCTTGGCCCTACTTGTTAGTCTTCCATCCTTTTGATTTCATGGTTGATTGTTTTCAAGGTTCCATCACTCGATTTCCTCTCTGCAGAGTTCTTTCTGACCATATTTTCCTACTTTTGACTCTTTGACTAGCTCAACTTTCCTTCCTCTTGTCCTCAGCCATGTTCTAGATCTCTCATGCTCTTCAACCGCCCCAATTTGGTGTTTTAAATTCATCTTTTCAGGATGGTCAACACTGGTCAACAGGTGCAACCCCCTATGTATATAAGGCCCTGTATACGTAGCCCCCTATGTATACATGGCCCCGTCAATGTAGCGCCCAACCCCTATATATGTGCCCATTGTGCTTTCAAATTTCATCATTTTGCAAACAAATTGGAGGGAGATTTTGCCATTTTTTCTACCCAACTTCTTCCCAAGCACCTCCATTCCATCACATGTTCGCATCACCTAGTCCTTGCCCTTTTAAGCAACCGAAGGTATGCTCTTTCTCATGGGGGGGGGGGGGTGAAGTCTATGTGTAATTAATTAATTAATTAACTAATTAGTCAATTAATTAAGACTTTGCACCTTTAAGGGATGAAATGAAAACAACCATTTAAACTCCAACCCATCTCTTATTTTCGGCTCTAACCCATGAATTAACACTCTGGGGGATTTAATGCCCATGCCAACAACATAACTTAGTCGAACTAAGAAGGTGTATAAGGACCATTTTGAGCTACTTATGCACAGTCTAATGGGTGGTTATGTTTGATTACAGATGGCACCCAAATCGAGGCATCCAATGGGTGAAGGACCATTATGTGTAATTAATTAATTAACTAACTAATTAGCCAATTAATTAAGACTTCACACCTTTAAGGGATGAAACGAAAATAATCATTTAAACTCCAACTTATCCCTTGTTGTTGTCGGCTCTAACCCATGAATTAACACTTTGGAGGATTTAATGCCCATGCCAACAACATAACTTAGTTAAACTGAGAAGGTGTATAAGGACCATTTTGAGCTACTTATGCACAATCTAATGGATGGTTATGTTTGATTGTAGATGGCACCAAAACCAAGGCATCCAAGGGGCGAAGGACCATCACAACTGAGGGACAAGTGTCCACAAATAGGAAGGGGATGAGGCATGTAAAAACCAGAGCATGTGGAGGGCTCTCATGCTACTGGCCCCCTCCATGAAGGACCTGATGTGGAATCTATCCATTAGATTCCCGAAGAAGATATGCCCAGCGAGGAATCATAGGGAGATGAAACTTTGAGGATAGCACCACGGCTTGAAGTCACCCTAACTCAAGCCTGCCTTGATGCTACTAAGCCACGAGAAGTGCGATGGATGGTCCTCCAGGAGCTAAGCTTTGGACCATTTCTCAAAAACGCACTAGAAGATGTGAGGCTTCAACTGCAAAACTCTACGATATGGCCAATCATCACGACCAGTGGTGAATGGTACTTAGGAGAGACCTATCTCTTCTGGACAAATCGGCAACCGGGGTCCAGGGTAAGAATCAAGGACATATATGTCTCTTACTCTATAGAGGCTATAGTATAAGTTCTGGGGTTGCTAGAGACTGGAGTAGATGTGGCAAAGATCCTAAAACAAGCAGACCCTAAGGTAAAGGGGAGTGGATCTGGTGGTGCTATGGGGTAGATCGCAAGGAGTTCAGCACCTTAACCACCGTAGAGAGGGTATATTCCAAGATCACGTATTATCATCTAAACCCAATGATAAGACCCAGTAAAATCACGGCCTTCTTTTCTCATGCCTATGCTTTCTTAAGTGGTAAATTTCCAATGAGTCTTCCATAGTTAATATTCTTGGAAATTGAAAAGACATTTGCTAAAAGCGAACATGGAAGACAAGCTCTTCCCTTCCCCTCCCTAATCAGAAAATTGTGCAAACGAGCAAGGATAGCATGCTATGCCAATGATACAATTCGACATACCTCGATTGCCTCATGATGTGAAATGATGAAAGATAGGACTCCTGCCACTACATAGATGGAGGAAGAGTAGCAACCACCTCCACCACCTGCACAAACAACAAGGTTGGGTTCACAAACTATCGCAGAACACATCCATGAAATCTAACAATCACTCTTGAGTTAGCAAGAGCAATTTAGCAAGACTGGTGGAGGGGAAGACCCTTTAGTTTATCGCCTTGCAATGAGCCACCTGGAGCAAGTGGCTTGATCAGTCAATTTGTTAGAAAGAGTAGGGCCGATGTTCTCCGTCACCCGAACACAAGTGCCAGCAAGAACAAATCCTAGCATTCAAGAGGTAACAGTATCAACCCAATAGCTATTTCTTGAAATTTCAGGGAATGCTACTACCTTCTTGGTACACTTGGAGGATGGTAAAGGTGTGACAGTCCTAGTGATGTAGCACCAAGGATAGGAGATTACGGCTAAAGTGGTTGCTGATACAATTGCTATGATTCTCAATGCATCGGTGGCACCTGTACTAGATGTACATGAGCTTCAAGATGTACAAGAATCTGCCAAAACTTCATGTAGTAGGATTGATGCAGCACAAAATGAAGAACTGTTGGACCAACTGGTGGGAACTGGGCAACTACTTTTGGATTTCTTTGACCTTTCGGATAACATAACTGCAACCCAGTCAAAGCTACTTTTGGCAAGGGGAAAGAGCATTGTTTTGGAAGGGTAAATTGAAGTTGCTCAAGCCACTTGTCAGTGCTTGGCAATGGAAGTTGCCTAGTTAAGAGCCCAACTTGCCAATCCTGCTCTCCTTAATCGTGAGCTCTCTAGAGATGGATCTTTTCAATAGCTTCAGGTTAAACTTCAAATAGTTGAGGATGAGCGAGAGTTGCCGATCTTTGATAAGGCCTTAGCGGATGCATGGACATATCATTTTGAAAAGGACATGGCAGAGGTTCGCCAGGAAAATGTCAAGTTGACCATAGATGTCCATCGCCTGCGGAATGTTGGTGCTAAAAATGAGCACATGAAAAATTTTATTTACCAACAATAGGAAGAGCTAGCCAAGGTGAGTGCTGATGTAAGAAGGTTGGCTGCTAAGAACTGAATTTTTTCCATGGAGGAGGTTCGAACCTTGCAACAGAAATTTACCATCGAAGTTGCTACTTGGAAGAATGAGACCCTGAAATTTGAAAAAATCAAGAATCATTATAGGGACCAAGTGGGACTGCAAAAAGAAGTAAATGAAAAGCAAATTCAAGTCGAAAAGGCCAAGTTGAACCAAGCGATCCAGCAGCTCCAAGAAGGAGGCGAAGTATGATAACCTATCTTTGATGGGTTGAATGCCTACAATCAAGCTGAAATATGTCTCAAGGAGCTACAGATTGAAGAAATGATAGAATATATGAAGCTTGCCAACCTTCGTTACACAAACCTGGCTATGCTCATAGCTGGGAGACCATGGTCCGATTTGGAGAAGCAAGTGGCTACCTCGTATTCTTTATACGAGGGTGAGTTCCAAGCGCATAAAGTGACAAAGTAGAAACTGGAAACAACAAATGCAGAACTTGAGGTTCTTTGCACTAGTTTTGGAGGACAACATGTGGTCGTGGAGAACTTGGCCCACTAAATGAATGATGACCAGAAGCTGCAAACATCAATTTGAGTGTTCGACATCGAACATAAAAAGTTCATAGCTTGGTTCATCAACTTGAAAGAACTCTTCCCAGCACTGCCATGCCCTTGGGAGGTTCCAGTTCCCACACATCAGTGAAGCTGCTTGGATAGTGAATGATCCCAGAAGTAAAGAGGAAAAATGAGGGCTCTCTTGGAGGCTTTCTGGCTACCTCCAGAAGTTGCAACTACTGTGGTTCAACCATCATTCATGCCACCACCACCACATGTGCCAGGGGCTGGTGAAGGTTTTTCGGAACCACTACCCCTAGGGACGGTATGATCTTCTCCGAATATTTTTGCATCCTTCTACATGACAGAGACTCCAAGATTGGTAGGGTGTTCAATTTTGTCTCTGAACACCACCATTTTTGTAATTTGTCCTTCTCTATACACTTAGGGCACTTGGTAAAACTGATGTTGTGTCATGTGTGTGTGTGTCAAGTCATGTGTGTTGTAAATAAAATTCCATACCTTCCAAATTGTAAGAGGAACTTGAGGATGAGTTTTTACTTAGTCATGAGGGTATGATGAAGTGTTTGTTGGTTGCTACGTCTACTAGGCCATGTATATGGGACCTCGTATATGTGGCCACCTCGACATGGCCCTGTCGACATGACTCGGTATACGTGGCCCCATCGACATAGCACTGTTGACGCATCCTTCCATGCGTCAATGTGGCCCCATTTACATGGCACCTTTTGCAGCGTATAAATAAGAGGGCTCCCACCTCTCTTAGGTACATTTTTGTCAGTTGTAGCGAAGGTCTTATAGTTTGTTTCTACGAGAGTTAGAATATTTTCCAAGTGCTTGCAGTAGGTGTAAGAAAGGTGTTCGACTCTTTATTCGAGTGCTGATGTACCTAAGCCCATTGGCATGAACGACAATAAAGATGAGCTTTTCAAGAGTTCCTTGCAGCAATTGGACTTAGCCATTTCTATGCATTTATAGTTTAATATTTATAAGCTTTAATCATTCATTTGAGTTTATGTTATTATTATTGTAATTGTTATCGCTCATTCATAGTTCGTAGAAGCCATAAGTATGACCATCTTGAATGTGAAACCCAATGCTTGGTAGCCCAATGATGCTTAACGTCTAGTAGCCCAATAGTGGTTAAGTGATGCTTAGGACGTACACGAAAGATGGGATCAGATACTTATGCTAGGAAGAATTAGGACATAGATTAGGATAATCATAGATTATATAATATTGCATTCCTTACTTTCCATACCTTAATTAGACCAAAAGATAAAGTGAAAAGCCTCAATCTCACTTAACCATTGCCACTAGATAGTCAAAAGTGAGGTTGAGAAGACAATGACCATTCTAACAAAGGATTTTGCTGGTTAGAGGTCTAGTGTATGTTAAGTGCTCACAGTCTATAGAATTCGACCGATTCATGTGTGAACGCCTGTGATTTGCATGGTTGGGCATAGGGATACCTAGCTGCTCATCACCCTTCCACCTCAATAGGTAGAAGAAGTTTGTATGGCTTAAAAATGATTCTAAAAACAAGCACTAAAATAGTTCTACAAGCCACATTATTAGAGATATATTAGTAATAGCTTATATGTAGAGCCAGAGTTTAGCTCTACAAAGCTAGTGTGAAAGAGCTCTACCATGTTAGAATTAAGTGAAAGAGTAGTATTTGTAGAGCTAAACTTCAACTTTACAAACAAGCTTAACTTCATCACACTACATTATCTTGATGAAAAGCTTTGTAGAATCGAAAAATGGCTCCACAAAATAGTTTTTCCATGTAAGTTCCCAAGCTAGCTTAGGTTCATAGAACCAAAATCTAGTTTTATAAAGAAGCTCTATGAGACACATAAGCATTTTGTCATGTTAACAAAACTCCACACATGTTGCCACATCACCATCTAGATGAAGATTTATGAGCTCATGAGAAGTGAAAAGCTTCATTTTTCATGTAAGTAGGGTGCAACATGCCTTGCCATGTCATCATTCAACCATGTGAACATTTGGATTCAAAATGAATTTCCATCTAGATGAAAATTTTTATCTCTTGATAAGTCTCACATGCAATAATAGCTCAAACAGAAATCAAAGCTTGACATATTTTCATCTAGATGGTAAAATCCCATCTAGATATCTTCATCTACCACATTGACTCTACAGATCTTGGGATCCATTAGCAAACTCATCGGTTTGAAAAATAACTTTATGAATAAGCTCAGAAATCAATTTCCTATGACAACATTGAGAGGCCTAAAATCTCCACCATATCAAATGCTCAAAGAAGTAAATTCATAGAGCCAAAGTAGTAGCTCCAGAAGCTAATGTTGGCATCAAGAAGAAGCTGCAGTGATTGACCTTCAGCTAATGTCAAACAACAAGCTAAAGAAAAGGGGACATATTTCTAGCCACATAGTTTAGAAACTAAAAATAGAGCTACCATTAAAACACAATTGCCATTAAATCTCAAATAAGCAATGAGCTAAATTAGTGGAAAAGGAAAAATAAAACATGAAACTTGAATATTTAACCAAGAGCTAATAATAAGCCATTCCTATACATTGATGACAGTTACTAGTATCATGGTTGAAATCATTGAGTAAAAGTTCAAACCAAAGTGGGAGATGCTTCAATAAAAATAATGAATTTCATAACCAAATCAGGTGTAGGAGAAAAAAAACATTGAAATAAGCCTTGAAAAAGCTTAATGGCTATGAAATTAAAAACAATGAATTCTACAAATAAAAGCTCACTAAAATCATGATAGTTACTAGTTGAGGAGCTACAAATTTAAAGAATGAGGAAATTTTATTAATAGGATAGTTAACCAACATCCTTTAATTATGTGAGCAAGATGTAAGATAATTGTAGCTTTTAATATTTGAAATGGTTGTAACTACCAAAGTTTGCCATATAAAGTCTAGAGAAAAATTTTTAAGGGATCCCTTGGCTTCTAGAAAGAGGGAGGACATCTAATAGATTAGAAATAGGATTGTAAAGACTGTTTGATGAAATGACATTTTAAACATGTTCTTCTTTATCTTTTAGCTTGTATTTGTAGTAGGTTAGCTTTTCCTTTTTGTCTAGCTTGAAAGCTACATATTCATACATCAATGGAATGTCTATTTTGGAATAGGCTAGTTTCTATGTGAGTTAAGGTTTTTCTTATTTTTGTTACTCTAGTTGGATGAGATAGCTTTTTTGAGTGTCAGACCTTAACTAGTCTAGCATAGAATTATTGTCATCTTCATGTATTTCTGGACTTTATGAATAATTTTATTTCCTTAGTTTCCTTCTTTGTTTAGTAATTTTTTTGTGATTTTACTTTTATGAAGTTAGTGAGTAGATAGTTTAGAATGTGAGATTGAAATTTTCTATAAAACCATCCATTTATTATATGTATGCCATTCTTTAAATAAAAGCTAGACTTAGAGGAAAGCTACTCAATTCTTTCAAATCATGCTAAAAGATAGCCAGAATAGATAAATATCAATTATATATAAGATAAAATTATCTAGTTAGATCTTTCTATTTATCTAGATAAATCTTTCTTGTTATATAACTTGAGTCATAGTAGCTTATTAACACTAGAAGAGGCTATTTGGGAACATCCATGCCTTAGTGATAACAGAGACCAACAACCATCTAAAATGAGTTTATAAAAGATGTTCCTTATGGTAGAGTTGATTCCAATTTTGCTATAATACCTTAATTAATGTCAAAAGGAGATTTAACCTTCATATGATAGCATTTCCTTTTAGTGTTAGAAATAGATAACAACAAAGAGCTAATAAAGTCAATTGATATTCTTGTTACTATTCAACCATAGGCCTATGCAATCTCATCCATTCTTCATGCCCCTCTGCAATGAAGTATATTTTCTTGTAATAGACAACAACAAAGAGCTAATGAAGTATATTTGATATCAAGACAAATCTAGTAATGGAAATGGTATATCAACTTCCCATTTACATCACCATATGGATTGATAGTAGCATGATGTTACCTCCGGTCCATATCAATGATGGAGCAAGATCTACCCTATTTAAGAGAAGTAGATCATGTATACTAATCATAACTCTAATTTGATTTTTTTAGAAATGTTAGAATTGATATTACTTATTTGATTAGGTTTTCCTTCTCTATCAACAATTGTATAGGGAAAAAAGTTCTTTTTATAGTGATTGTGAATTTTTCAAGTATTGACACTATCCTAGGTAGGCCTTGGTTAGCTTATTATCACATTTTATCTTCTACTATTTACTAAGAGATTCATTTTCTTTGCAAGAATCATAAAGTGGTGATTTATGTAGACCATGAAAATCCTATCTATCTCACATTTAGATGTTCTCAATAGAATCATATTGGATTTCCAACCTATAAACCAAGAATAAACATCAATAGAATGTGAAAAAAAATATTTCCTAGCATTTCTTGGGCCTCTAACACATACAATTTCATATACTTAGGCTTTGATAAAGTAGAAATTGTTGATTCCAAGAAGGAATCCAATGCTCCCTTGCATTCACAAGTAAAGACCACCATTGCTAAGATCTCTAGTTAATTAATGAACATTACAAAGTTTAACATTGATTATTATGATGATTTCTTTATTTTTACTAACTATCTTAAAATGAGATCTAAGTGATGTAGTTGAATTATTTCCCTTTCTAGGACCTTGAAATTCTTACCACACAACCCTTATAAGGGTCTACACAACCATGGTACATATCTTTATTTCCTTTATAAGAACATGAAGTTCTTATTTACATATGATTATATCATTTTACATTTCACTTTTGGTGGTCACAAGCCTTGTTTATATGATCACCTTCTTTTCATTTCTTTTAAAATATGGGATAATCTTGTGTTCATTTTGTACATTCAGCCATTATTCTTTCTTATTTTAATATGTGGTCCAAGAATTAGGTCTCATATAATGGGATTCTTATTTCTTATTGTATATTCTATAATCTCTAAACTAAAAATTTTCTTAATCATTTTTTACTCTATGTTCTTTATGATAATTCTTCTATATCAAGATCCATTTAAAATTTCATGTTAAATGTAATCATGATTAGTGCTTATTCCTAAGTACTTATGACTTATAATTTCAAGATTAGCTACCAAAAATTTTGGATAAATATTTTGCCAAATCTCATTCTCATCTTGGTAATTAATCATGAATTGGCTATCTTTATTTGGCTTCTATTTTTTATTTGACATGTTTCAATTTTTCATTTTAAGAAAAACATTATTGGTTGATAGATTCTTTCTTCTTAATACTTAAATAGTCTTGATAGATTCTCCTTTTTGTAACTTGAATGACTATGACTCATTTTTTAATGTGTACATCATTGAGTAAAGAAATTGTTCATATTGGTGTCCTTAGCTATAGATCATATACTCCATTTCTTGCATATTTTAATTGTTATTTCTTTTCTTCTCTTCATTTTTCTTAGATAAGTATGGTTCTTACCATAGTTTTAGTTTATAATTGTTCTAAAATGTCACCTCCATTTAATGTTATCTTTTTAGGATAAAGTTATAGATAACACTTTAGGGTTAACTCATTATATAAATCTTCTTAATCACTCATGTTCTCTACTTACATTCTTTGTAATTATTAGAAGTCATCTTCACAATATATTCACTTAATTTCTCCTTAGCTTCTATTATCTTCATAAGCTTCTTATAAACTTTAGCATTCTTGGGTGGAGTTTTATAATTCCTAATATTTAACACTGTGATTTCTTAATTATTTTCTCCACTCATTATGAGATCTTTAATACTATGTCATTTCTTTCACTAGTTCCTTTAATTATCTTAATCTTTTGATTCTCTTAGATGACTTGTTAATTTTATTTTCTACCTATATATGAGCTCTTTGTCACTACACTTTAATGTTATTTTAGAAAGCTTCTTAGCTTAGACTTTCATGATGTATCATTATTATGATGCTCCTGGGTTATCGTGTAACTATTCTTAAATCATATTGTAACTCTCAAGGCCATTGTATTTCTTACCTACCATCAATCCCTAGCTACCTTGAAATGTCAAACTTCATGTACAAACCTTTGCATTCATGAGTTATAATAAATTTTGTTTCCTTCTTTGATTTGTGCTAATCTTTATTATTTTTTTCCTTGAACCTAGATCAAATACAATGTTGGAATTTGAATTTACACCTTATGGTAAATCTAGAATTCTCTAAAATCTAATTAGTAGGAAGTGATATAGTAAAATCATAAGATCATAACTCTCTTTTTAATGATAAATGCTTTTATAATTTTTTATGGTTATGAGTATTGTAAGTATTACTAATTTAACTATTTACAAATCCTCTTATAATGAAGAGAGTTATGTTGAATTGATTCTATAATTGAATACTAGTCATAAGCTATTGAAGATAGTCTACAACAAGTAATTTTCTAATTTTGGTAATTTGTAAGCATTTCTTTGGGCCTATTGTTTATTCTAGGTTTTGCAATGCTAAGAATATAAGAACTTCTTATGTTTTGGTGGTGTTGCTTTTTTTCTAGTAGTGCATCTTATTTTGGATTATACTTGCTCTTCGATCATAAGGTTATGCCACACTTACAACTATTGTTTGTAACTCACATAGTACAAATAGTTGTACATGGAGTTATCATAGTCCTTGGTATATCATCAAGTTCTTAGTGAACTTAACTTCACCTTCTCCATTGTTCTTTATCAACTCTTATGTAACTTAACTTCACAATCTTCTCTTATAATTAGTTAAGGTACTCTTGTCTTAGGTTTAGTTGCTTATGAACTACTTCTTCGTAATTCTTACTTTTTTTATTCATCAAAATATTTTAGATAGCCTTTTCTTCTTATTTAAGAAACTAGAATAGACTATGTATGGCACAACTAGAATCTTTAGTTCTTCTTAAAATATTAGATCATGTGCTACATGGATTGTACATGTTTTGTGTAATACATAGTTATTAGTTCTTCAAAACTAATAAATTCATGATGCTCCTATTTGTACTTTTGGTTTAGGACATTCTTCCTTTGTGCTTTTAAGAACCATCGTTATTCATATCTTTTAGCTGATAAACATTACTGGTGTTTATTTTTTTGATGTTATTTTTCATTTTCATTTTTGTTTATCATTTCATTTTATCATTCAAATATTTATTTAATTTCTTATCTATTCTTCATACTTGTTCCATTTATTCTTATTCTTGTTTTGTATTCCTTTTCTTACAAAGTTTATACTTGGACTATTTTATGCTTTGTAAGGAGTTGTAACTCGAACATTCATAATCTTTCATAACAACTGATAGATTAAGTTAAGAAACTAATAATTATAATTTAACTTAGGAGCATATTCTAATCATTTTTAATTGTTTTAAGTTATGTTGTAGAGGGTCTTTTGCTAGCTCTATTAGTTCTGCTTTAATGTTAGACTTTATTATTAGCTTAGGTTAGACATAGCTATTAGCTTATCCTTAGGAAGTGCCCATTAGATTAGTTCTAGGAATTAGCCCATGTTAGAAGATTTTTTAAAAATCTTTTTAGAATTATAATTTATTTTTAATTTTAGTTTTCATCTCCCTTGGCTGTATCACATCATTTCCCTTTACCATCTTACCTTAAACTAAGTTGGGAAGAGTAGCATATTTTTAAGGTAAGTTATTCCCTAACATACAATCATGGTTGTAGTAACAAGAGAGTCAAAGTAAGGGGAAAGGTAGGGATCACTGCCATGCAACACATCCCAAGACTCATCGCAACCATCCACTTCCTACACCCCAAATCAACCAAGACCAAACTTTGGATAGAAGGATAGGTCTAAGTACACTGGGTTGCCTATGAAGCCCTTTGATCTTCTAGAATAATTGCTTAAAGATAATCATATATAGCATAAGCAACTGTCTAAAGAGGCTTGTAAAAGGTAGGATCATCTTTGTGACATAGCTAGAGACCCAATGATAGCTACCAAAGATGATCCAAAGCTACCAAGGTACTTCAGGCTAGATAGATATTGTCATTATCATCAAATGGTTGGTCATGACATCAATTTTTACCTAACGTTAAAGGATGACCTCTAGAAGATGATAGACCACAGAGAGTTGGTGTTGAGTCCAACTCTCCAAGAGTTGATGACAAATCCCATGTCGTAGCCTCATTCACAGAAGCCAAATGCTCTTATCCTCCTAGGAGACCATTTGTCATCAGAGTACCACTGCAAACCCAAAACACAAAGCCTAGAGAGCCCTTCATCATACGGGTACCACCTTCTCCAACCCCTAAGAATCCCTTCATCATATGTGTCCCCCCTTTAGTGGCTTCAACATCACAATGCAATCAACAAGATACCAATCCTCTGAAACCTAGGGAACCATTGGTTATCTAGGTCCCTCTATCTTTAATAAATAAGACCACAACAACCCATGACCAAAGCCCACCTATTATGGCCAATAATCCAAATGTTGGTAAGAAACCATCATTACAATGATGATGAAAATAACTTGTTACCAAACCTAGAACTGAAGGTGGCCAATAACAAAAGCCTTCATTATAGACTACAACAAGACCAACTACACCCATGGGCAGGGGGCCCAAGGCACATGCATCAGAACCTAAGCCACAAACTCTAGGAAGGATCAAGGAGGTTAGAACCACTAAGGTTGAAACATTACACACCAAGGGGAAGAGCTTCCTCATAATAATGGACCAAGCTAAACAATCCCTTAGGCAAAAGAACAAGTCACTGAACTTGTATGACTTGGCCATGATCTCTTTTGCACATAGGGACGTACTATCTCAAGTGTTGACCTCTATTGCTATGAATAGGGACATGCCCTCCAATAGAGATTTGATTCACTCTATCATTGAGCAAGCTTCACTTAGGGAAAATGGGCATCAACCCATGCTTAACTTTCATGATAGTGAAGTGAAAATCAACTCTTGAAATAGAGCAATGCTATCTACTCCTCTCCTTATTACTATATGTGTTGGTAGATACAAGGTTTACCATGTTCATGTGGATGATGGGGTGGCCACAAATATGATACCATATTTCATTGTTGACAAGTTAGGCTTAATCAAGAATATCTAGGTGACTACTACCTCAGCACTCAAGTCATTTAATGGGTTACGACAGTTTCCCACATCTGCTAACTTTCTAGTAGTTGAAGAGACACCTAGGTTTAACTTGATCCTAGAGAGACCATGGTTGGCTAAGCTTTGCACAATTTCATTCCCTATACATCAAGAGATTCACTTTCCCTATGAGAGAGGGAAAGTTGTGATCCATGAGGACAATGCGTCAGTACCATTGGTTAACTATGTTAACATCAACTGAGGTTCAGAGGTGGAGTTCCAAGAGGAAACTCCCAACACTCAGATTGGGGCCAACAACAACCAAGACAATAATAATGCTAGCAACATCAACTCTACAACATGAAGTGATCAATGAAAATGCATACAACTTTCCATGGTTAACAAGAAAGGTGGTGAACATAAAGTTATGACAAAAGGATTTTCTTACCTCTCAAAGGTCAAACAACAAATCCATAGTAAACACCTTATCCCTTCTTTTGTTAACGGTCATTTGTTTACTTTTGCAACATTGTGTCATGCTTCTTGGATCGTTTTAGCTTTATATGTTCTTTTAAGAGCATCCCATACTTACTAGGCAAGTATGGATCATGGCCTACCAAGGCCTTAAACTAACACCATAGCCCACCAAGGCCTAAAACTAGAAATTTTTTGGCCTGCTAAAGCCTAAAATTGGTAGCATGATAGCTTACCAGGGCCTAAAACTAGTGATTTTATGGCCTTCCTTTTATTTCTCTTATGTGCACATTCTAACTTGTTATGCTTTATTTTACACTTTTAGCATTGAGCTTTACTTCATAGCCTTATTGTTTGAACTCTTAGCCTTTTACACAAAGAATAGAAAACAAAATAATATATATATATATATATAAACTTTTGAAATAACATTGTTTGTTTGAAATTTGAACTAGCTTGGCCATTGTTAGTCTATGTAACAAACTCCCATGTTCCAATAATCAAGCATTGATGCGCTTTTATTTGTCACCACCTTTATCCATGAAAAATAATTCACATGATTGCTCATTGTAGTATGGGCAATATTCACAATATCATTTACTAAAGTTTAGTACGGCTTTTTCTTTATGATGATTTTCCTTAGGCCCCATTTGTCCATCTTTCGACAGCAAATGGAGTCGTAGCTTTTATATGTATATTTTTTATAATTACATTTGCCTCTGCATGTACCAGGAATTCGAATTCTTTCTTCCAATTGCTGTAACCAAAGTTTTAATGTTGTCCATCGAACAAAAATGTAAATAAGAACATTCACAGCACACTAAATAATCACGGAACCCTTGTTTCTCAGATCGTAGTACCCCTGGCACGTCCTCTTCACAAACCTGCTGCATTTTTGTCATTTGCCATACATTGCCCAGTGCATCTTGCAGGGCCACGTAGCCCTGTATTGGGCTGCGCAAGCCCGCGGCATGCACTGCCGCTATTGGAAAGTCCAAGAGCACACAAAGCACACCTGCATTCAAATCTTCTCCTGCCTCAAATGGTCTGGCCTTCACTACAATCATGCCTCACATTTTTTGGATCTCTCCCACGTGTATCCCTTCTCTTCTTCCAACAATGGAGAGTCATTTTATTTTCTATGCAGTGACCGACAGGAAATGAATCCATGATAATTGCAGAACTTCCTCTTTTCCTGGTCGTCTTCATTGTCATTGTTCGTTATCTAGGGGGGCATTGCTACTGTGCAGGAATGTAGAAAAAATAACAGCAATTCCCATTGAAGGGTGCTCTTGCCGCCATTCTCGCCGTTCTCGCCATTACTCGCTGTCAGGCAGAAAACTGCACACTTGGTTGTACCATTTTTTTTAAAAAAACAACACTTTCTACTGAGACCCCCTGCCAGCGGCCGCTGGGGTGTCGGCTGGCAGTGCAGCCCTATCATGTTGATGTGTGGGAGGGCTGAGGCACAGTCCTGTGTTGCCGCGCCACTGTTGTGCCCACTGCCAACTCCTGCGCCATCTTAGCCCTCTGACCTCTCCTCCTTGGGCCAACTATTCGACCGCTTGCTGTGGTTCAGTGAGCTCAGGCCAAGCTTATTTCTCTGCTATAGATGCCTGCTACTGCTTTGTCAGTGTTCAACGAAGTATGGGTAGTTTCGGACCTGACACTGCCAACGATCTTCTCAAAAAGTGCCCTCCTCCTCTAGGATACTCACCTCCCTTAGCATCTTGGCCACAGAAATGCTGATCTTACTCTTCTATGCTCAGCAACCCAGCACTGCAGGGAAGCAGGGAATAGATCATGTGTTGTTGTTGAGTTGTTGCTAGAATTTTGCTCTGTAATGGCACTTTCCATCGATAGGATGGATTAGTACTCACTCGCGCTGAAGCTAATGGAATGCCCCTTCAAAAAATAAAAACGGGGGCCTTAGGCCTAGTCCTTGGGGCTGTGCAGCCCAGCGCCACATGCCACCCCATCCTAGGCTGCTGCCCTCCACCACTCCCGCACGCCTGCCATCTTGTCGCCTACTCCTCGTCGTTGTGCACTGCACCGCTTTGTCAAATGCACATTCGCCATTCGCCTATGCTGCGAATGTTCTCGGTGCGAGAAGCTGACAGTGGAGTTCCAGGCGAAGCGTGCAGACATGGTCCAACAACAATTGTAATACACTGGCATGGCCGCCACCCTGCTGCTACGGCTTGCCTCTCCTGCACTGCATGCCACGCCCGCCCCTTTGCGTGCCTCTGCTGCACACCCTCTATCTACCATTAAGCCACCGCTGTTCGCCCTGCCCTCACTGCCACCAGACACCCATGCATGCCTACACTTCGCAGCAGCCTGAATAATACAACCATTCTCCCTCTTCACCCTGCCTTGCTGAAGGGCAATGAAAAAAAACTGATTAAAAAAATAAAAAAAATAAAAAACATATATGTATATACTTAGATGTGCACTATTTTGCCTTATTTCATCTAGTTTGCAATGTTTTATCCCATTTTGGCTAATTATTTTAACTCAAATCTTACCTTGATATTATTTTATCCTACCTTGTTTTACTAAGCTTTACCTTTCTTTGACCTTACCAATTGAAATAGGCCTCCATGTCATGGCCTACCAATGCCTTAAATTGGCACCATAGCCCACGAAGGCCTAAAACTAGTAAAATGTAATATTGTTTGATTGTATTCTTCCATCACTTAGCATTGCTTGGACCTTGGTTAACTCAATTTGACATTAATTGATGACCTTTGACATCAACATAGCATTTCTTGACCTTATTTGACACCATTTTATATGGTTTTGACCATCATTTGGCCTTCATATATGCATTAGTTGACTTATGTTTCACCCTATTTGGTTTAACCTACCCCTTATAACCTTTATTGGCCACGTTTAAACCTTGTTTGACCTTTGATCTAGTATGTTTTAACTCATTTAAGCATCATTATTAATGTAATTTTACATTATTATGACATTATTTAACAATTGTTTTACATAGGTGCCATTTGATGTGCTTATGTTGTCATGCAGGATGAAGCTAGGAGAATGAGGAAGCAAACATGACTAGCCTTAAAGCCTAAATAAACCACTTTGGTAATTTTGTTAGGCTAAATTGACCTTACATACCAAAACCTGGAAATTGACCTATTGTTTTCTTTGCTTGGTTTTCTTATCCTCAAGGAGTTGTGCTTGCAGGATGAAGCCTGGAAGTCATTGTGAAGGTATAACTCATCACAACAACAAGTCATCATGTGACCTTGGTGTGTAAAATCCGATGAGTTTGTCCTGCTGTGTCAAGAGTGCTTGTATCACATCATTCCCCTTTACCATCTCTTTGAACCCAACCCCCTAGCCTTATTATAGCCTTCCTTATCCTAAGCAATAACATTGACCAATATTTCATACTTATGCATTATGGCCATTTGACATCCATTTGTTATGCTCCATCATCAAGCTCGTTGAATGGAACATATCTCATTCGATGGGAAAACCATTAAGTTTACCAAATGTTACACATCTCATTTAGTAAAGAAAAAAAAGAAAAAAAAAACAAAATCAGACCAGCCTTGGCAAAGAAACCCAAAGATTTTACCCCATAATATATATATATATATATATAATAACAAGGAAGCAAATTGCCAAGAAGTCAGAATGGCCAATGAAAATCAAAAGACAAACCAATGGCTTCAAACATGCAAAGGGAGGAGTCTAATGACCAAAGAAAAACTTTGAAGCAAGGTGTTGGTTTCTCAAAACGCATTGTTGAGTGACCAACACTTCAAAACACGAAGTGCAAAGACCTCATTGACCATTTAACATATCACCACCATAACTACAACCATGATGTCAATATTGGAAATTCATTGTTAACCCATTTGACCACTCCCTCATGATCAAATATGGCCTCATAACCATCACCTCATCATAGCCTTATTCCATCATCATAAGCACTCTTTGGCATGGTTTGACACTATTGAATTAAACACAAAGAGGGAACATCATTGATGGACCTACAGTGATGTTTTGTATTCTTTATCAATGTTTCCTAGGTCAACCCTCTAGATATCAACAAAGAGAGGCCAATGAAACACCACCAAAAATGCATGTTGTAACCTTTGTAGCCTTCATCCCATGAAACCCAAGGCTAAACTTCATTGTAAATGTGGAGATTACAATCCTAGAGATTAGATTTCACATACTTAATACTTTTGGGGTTGAAAAATGCCTCATAAGTGATCAAAGCCTCATCCCCCAGGTGAAAAAAGCCATATATGCCTATATTTGGTCTTTGGCGGGGGTGGGGGGGTGGGGGTGTGGGTGTGTGTGTGTTTAACCTACCTACACCTAGTGTTGGGATTTGTAACATCGCCCATGCCCAATGTGGGGGGTATAACTCTTACCTCCCAATGTTGCTACTGCACCCCCAACATTGCCCCAACGTTGCTCCAGCATGGGTCTAGCATTACTCCAACGTGAATCCAACATTGCTCTAGTGTGGGTGCCATACCCCCAACATTGGTGTCATCCCTCAATGTTGCTCATGTACCTCAGTGTTGCTCTAGTGTGGGTGCCATACCTCCAGCATGGGTGTCATCCCCCAATGTTGCCCATACACCTCAGTGTTGCTCCAGTGTGGGTGTCATACCTCCAACATGGGTGTCATCCCCCAATGTTGCCCATGCACCTCAACGTTGCTCTAGTGTGGGTCCAACATTACTCTAGCATGGGTGTTATACCCTCAGTGTGGGTGCCATATCCCTTGTGTGGGTGCTATATCCCTAGTGTGGGTGTCATATCCCAACATTACCCATGCACCTCAACGTGACTCCTGCAAGCATAATGTTGCTATTGGAAGGCCCAACATAGGTAAAATTCCTTTTTGCTATTTTTAGAAAATGAAATGGTTTTGGTAACTTAGGGGTGTTAAAACTTACCATACATAGACACCTACAACACCTATAAATAATAGCAGTATATTAGCAATTAGGTAGAAAATTTGTAGCCAAATTTATGATGAAAACCTTATAAAAACCAAGCTCAAACACCATGAAAGGTTTCCACATTTTTGAAAATTTTACCACTTGCAAACACAAAAGCTTTTGTAGCAATTTTTAGCATGGAACTGATACCCATAACCATCATAGCTAGTTTTACCCCCCTAAGATTGTGTCTGGTCCTACACCAACACTAAGCAACTTGGGCATTGAGACTCCCAGTGTGGCCCTTCTTGGTAGCCCAAAACCCCCACACATCTCACCCCCCTACACCACCAACATTGTAGATCTTGTCAGAATTGTGACAACACTTCACATTTTCAGTAGTTGTGGAGCATCTGAATCATGAAGCTAACTGTGACATCCAAGGCTACATGCCTTAATAGATTTTAAGCACCCATTGAAGTGAACCTCCTTGGCATCCTTAGAAATCCCTTGTACACAATTTTTGGATGCGCCTTTATTTTATAATAAAGTTTAAAGTTTAGTTTTGTTGTGCAAGTTGAATTTATTTTTTTGTATTTTTATGTATTTATTTTCTTAGATTTGCACTAAATTTTTATTTTTCTACCCTCATTTTTACATTTTCTAAGTCCATAGGTGATCTGGTAGGCCCTCTAGGATACCTCAAATCCTATTTTTCATGGAAGCTGTGACATCTCGTTCCTGGATGTCATAAAAATATGATTGCTTAATTTTTTACACTCATCATTTTCTTAGATAATATACTGGAAACATTATAAATATTTAATAAATGAATTAACTAGTAATTAAATATTTGGTAAGGAAGAATGAAAATAGGATTATAGAAAAATTTTATTAATAGAAGAGAGTACTATAATGCCCTCTGGGTTATCTTCCCATGCCACTTAAGCCGTAGAGGCAATCCGACACTGCCACCATGGTTAGGCTATCCTACCAAAGGAATGATAAATATCTTCTTGTCCTACTTCACTTGGCTCTCATTACTTGCCTCTCCCTAGCTCCACAACTCCATGCCTGACACAACCTCTAACCCCGACCTTAAATGGCATAGGTCAAACCCTTTCCTGAGGGATACGTGAATAATTGTAACTTCTCATAATGAGGTTTCCTTGAATTTTAAGGTTAATTACATTATTTACAATTTTTTCCACCCTTAACAAGGGATAGGACATTACAATCTACCCCCCTTAGGCATCTAGCTCATCCTTGAGCTCTTCCTCTATGTCTAACTGCTTAGTTGCTACTTCATTGTTNACCCCCCTTAGGCATCTAGCTCATCCTTGAGCTCTTCCTCTATGTCCAACTGCTTAGTTGCTACTTCATTGTTATGCTCCTTAGCTTTAGTTTCTTTATTTTCCTCATTATCATCTATAAAAATAGAAGATCAGAAATTATAAAATATAATTTATTATGTCCATAATAAATACAATTTATCATTCAATATCATGATGCTCAAAAAGTTGGGAGTAAGTATTTAAAATAAATTTCCTATTTTCCCAAATTTGCTGATCTCAATTTGACCATTAAACAAGTACTTTGTTAATAGTTTTATTTCATAATTTCTTGATTCGTTGGTTCTTACTAGCAATGGGTCTAACTTCAAAGCTAGCATTGGATTGTAATGGCAAGGTATTCCAATCCAGCATATATGGTACATCATTTTCATGAAATTCTTTAGCAAGCTC
>MNCI01010128.1:30381-52986 GCA_015680685.1 Gnetum montanum | reverse complement strand
AGTTTGCACAAATGTTAAGCTAGAAGTAGTCAGGATCACTCGAGATGGACCAAACAATTTGGCAAATTTTCTATCTCCCAAGTTGTCAAGCTTGCTATGCTCTCCAGCTTGCCCAACTTGACACATGTATCCATTGCTAGTCTACCTAGGTACTAGGCTAGGAGTTGTCAAAGGTACTCAACATGGAAAAAAGAGTTCAGCAAATTTTCTATCTTTTGGGCCTGTTACACTCTGCTATGTTGCACAACGTAGATAGCGTAGCACAAGTTTCAGGGCTCAATTTTTTCTAAGTGTTGGACTAGAAGTATATCAAGCTATATAGACATGGAAGATGCATTTGATAATTTTCTGACTTCTGAGGCTACTTGTCCTACTTCACCCTCAGAATGTGGTCAGTGTGCCATGAAGAAACATTGCAAAATTTGGCAAAATTTATCAAAATATGGGTACTATGCTCTACTATGTTGCACAACATAGACAATGTGACAAGCCAAAATCTACAAAACTTTTCTAAGTTTTCATGCTACGTGTTGTCATGCTATGCAACATAGATAGTATGATACTTGGGAAATGCCTCCAAATGCCTCTAGAAGCTCCCAGAACTTAGGACTGACCTTCATTTCAGCTCCGACATCCCTCTAACGACCAAGATCAATAGTGTGCTTTGTTTTTGCAGCCCCCATTGATCCCCAAAATTGTTCCTACACTTGACCCTACTTGAAAGAGAGGGAAGATGTAGTCCAGGAGTGTAGCCTCCTAGTTGCATGTATTTTGGCATTGTTTGTAGGTACATGGTTGTTCTTCAGACTTTGGCACACACAGTCCAAGCGGTGTGGTCATAGTTTGGCATATTTTCAGTTCCTATTCCTGTCCTGTAGAGCGTAACACCATTGATCTTGACACTTAGAGCTTGACACTTTGAGCGTAACATGTTAGCGTGACTTGTTTGTGCCCATGATATGTGAGATCTAGGCCACGTGGCATCCAGTCTTCATCTCACATCAACCCTATATCTATAAATACCTCAATAATTAGCATTTTGGAGGATCTATTGGCAAAATTGTGAGTTGATGATGAGCGAATCACTCCAAGAATCAAGCACTAGAGAATTCTTAGCATCTTCATCACTCTCGCACTTTAGAACTTGAGCTTGACACCTGGTTGAGTACCATGACCTAGTCTTTCTAGCTCCTACACAGCATGACAATTGTAAGCCCAAAAGGTCTAGCCTCTTTTGTAGCTACCAACATTATGTCTGCAATGTCCTGGAGACTATGACCACACTGTTGCGCTACCCCATTGTGCCTGTCTGACACTACGTAGTAATTTCACACACTGATTAATCAGAAGTCATGTTCCCCCAATCTTGGGATGGTGCATTTCTTCACTTAAACTCTCATGTCATTTTCCTTTAGCATTCATTTCAAATTTTAGCATAATTTCCTACATTTTTCATTGCTAACACATATTTTTACTTAATTTGCAATACTATTTTTGGGCTTTTTCAAATGGTTATTGTTACACCACGTAAGTTCCTATATGATCAACGAAACTATTTAGGACATCATGTTTCCATTTTCTTCAGCATGACCCTTCCACAAACTCGGGGTTAGGCTCTACGCCCAATGACCTCTTGGTGTTCCAACCACCAACGTTTTCAGATGTCATAGATTTTGGCACTAGAAGGAGGGCCTCCTTGTTCCTTCTATGTGCCACGGGTAGTCCGACATGCTTTCTATACCCCTTTCACTAGCAATAGGCTAGCGTAGGCATAACACCCCTATGGACCTACAATGACAGTAGCTGGATCATAGGCTAGCGTAGGAGTTGTCTACATTCTAGTTGGTGTAGATTAGTCCTATTTGACAATTCCCCTAGAACCCCATAGGACAAAAAACCTAAAAACTATTTACTGCATCAAGCTGTAAGTGTTCTATAGAGCGTGACAACCCTTAGAGCATGACAGTCCCTTAAAGCATGACAAGCATAATAGTGAAAATAACTATTTTTTAGCATTTTTAGACTTGGCCATTTTTGGTATGTTTTCTTTATAGTTTGTGTATTTAACCATTTTAGCTTAAATTTTATTGCATTTAAATGTTTCTTGCAAGACTCTTTTCTTTTCACGTCTTTTCCAACACAGTGAAAATGAACCATGTTAACACCTTGGCTACTACCCTGAGGTTGGAGGTGGCCCACCCTATTCAACATGTGGTGGATGTTGAGTGAATGCCTAGCCCAGTGCAACCACAATGGTAGTCTCTTAGATAGTGGCACCAATCACTTGAACATATGGCACTTGATGAAGAATGATACAACTTTTTATGTGGAAAGATGCAGGTGGGTCTACCATTGGACCACCAGGAAATGGAAGAAACACATAGTTTTGAAATTATCCACTAAAATGAGAGGTAGTTCCTTCCCACCCCTGACATAGTCATACCGCTCACTAAAACTTTCCAGTGGATCTTGGACAAACATATTCAGATGAGTGGGCCAAAGAGCAAGATGCGGCATCCCTCTATGATGAACCCCTCCAATATGGGCAAGAGGAGTTTGAATCCTATTTTGATGATGGTGACTCACTCTATGCCTTAGCACTATTGTGTACCTCTATGTTCAAATCCCACCAGTCATAGTCTTCTACCTCCTTTGCAATGGCTATGACACTTCGGTAGCCCAAATCTTCGTTGGTGGTAGGCAGCCACCAAATGTTGTCAATGCAATAGAATGTAGGATCTTTTCTCTCTCTTCTATTATTATTCCCTCGTAACTTGTCCAATTTTTGCAGCCAGTGTCTATGACACCAACATTGTCATATGTGCATACTATGCCCACATCGCAGCCACAAACAAGCCCTATTCTCATTATCCCCTCTATGTTAGTCGCACCACCAACAATAGCTTCAGCTTTAATGGCATGGTGGGCAGCAACATCTTTTCCTACTGTTCAATTATCCTAGATGTCGCCATGCATGCAGCCATAGATGTACCAAATGTTACATATGGCAAAACTGACTATGGGATTATGGGCTACTTCAATGATGTCACCAATGGGGTTGGTAGCCACCTCGGCACCACCACCAATGGGGCAACTTTGACAGTGCCACCGCCAATGGTAGCCACTCTAATAGCACCCCTAATGGGACTGATAGTTGCACCAATAGCACCACCCATGGTAGCTATGCCGATAGCACCACCCATGGTAGCTACTCTAATGGCACCATCAATGGTACAACTAATGCAACCCCCTGCAACATCCTCAAGTCTTGATCAAGCATTTTAACTTATTCAAACCCTCAGTGAGAAGGTCAAGTGGCTTAAAGGCACCAACTCTAAAATAGTCCATGTAGTGGACTTCTATCAGGATGACCCAATTAGCCTTGTGGTTTCTCAACTCACGTTGCCTCCTAGAATATAGCTTCCCCAATTTACAAAATACAATAGAGAGGGTGACCCAAATGCCCATCTAGTCACTTTCTATTCCAACTCCTTATTATTGGAACCATGGCCACATGTGGTTATCCATGTCTTCGCCATGCCTTTGAATGTAAAAGATTTAGATTGGTATTGCACGCTTCCTCAAGCTTCCATTTCAACTCTAGAGGATTTGCTAAGCAAGTTTGTAACCCGCTTCAAGTACAGCTTGAAGTCAGAAGCCATGCTAGACTAGCTCATGAATGTTAATCAAGAAGCACTAGAACTAGTGCAAAAATTCATATAATGTTAGAGCACCTCCCTAAATGAAATTTGTGAGCCAATTGTTGAAACCCACCTACTAGCCATTTTTAAGGATGCCATAAATGATTTCATTAAATCAAAGCTATATTATTTAGCCCTACGATCCGTTAGCCAAGCCTTCGCTCAAACAAAGAGCATACAAGATGTGGCAAAGGCCAGTAAGGACCCAGCTTACATAGCTTACAAGACTGCACATGCAAAGAAAGATAAAGAAAAGGGAAAAGCCATGACAACCACTATGGCGGCTGTGGCTAATGAAGCCAAGCCCAACAACAACAAATAGGTGGCCAAGGTAGCTAAGGCCTTAGCCACTACCAACAAAACATCAGGTTCTAGTAATGTAGGAGCCAACCAACCTGTACTATCAATGGCCACAAGGCAATCTCTATCAAGGTCGAACTTTGAGTGCAAGGATCACTCAAAATATACCCCTTTGCCGATTAAGCCATCAAAAATTTTGGATCAATTACTAAGTGCTAGGTGCATTGAACATAAGCAAATGTTACAAGATGCTCACAAACACCACAAAAGGTTCTGCAAGATCCTCTGAGACCCCTCTGTGGCTATTCCCAATGAGCCTCCTGTGCCCAAAAATTTTAGACTGGACCAGTCCTACAACTACCATCAGTTGCATGACCATGACATAGATTACTACCTAGCATTGAAAGATGATATTCAATGCATAATTGATCAAGGCAAGCCGGTCCTTGATGAAAGTAATTCCATCCAGCTAGAGAACTAGTCCATGAACATTTATAAGGATCCATTGAATTCTAGTAGTGCAGGATATGCCATTAATGCTATTAGCATTGATGATGATGTAAAGCCAACACATGAACCATTTATGGTTCGTGTGCCTTCCTATGATATTGAAGCCTTAACATCAACTACCCCACAAGCTCCCTTTGTCATCAAGGTACCACCTCGGGCACCTATAACACCTTTTGTGGTTAGATCCCCATAGCACGTTGCGGCAGTGACCCAAGAACCTTTTGTTATAAAGATGCCAAAATGTATGAAACCCTTATCTACCTAGGATTTAGTGGTTGGAACTACATTGCAACCTTTTTGTTTGAAGAAATGTGAAGAGCATTTGACTAAAAAAATGGCTAAGGAACGCATTGAATTAGGTCCCCCTAAGCATACCCTCTCTCAGTAGTTCCCATGGTCCTATTGCCTAAATCTACCAGCATAGATATGCATGCGCAACAAGCAACCACCAAGGCTCAAAAGTCCACTACCCAACCAAAAGCCAAGTGTCCTCCTCCTCCTTAGGAAATCTATCTCTTAGGGCATGTCAAGGAAATAAAGACCACCAAAAAACTAGATGGCGGACAAGATTTTCTAGATGCACTCGCATAGGTCAAGTAGGCTATAAAATAAAAGAATACAACTTTGAGCCTCTACAATTTAATTATGAATTTTTTTGCACATTGTGAGGCTTTAGTTCACATGTTGGCATTCATTCCTATCAAGGAAGACATGCTAGTAGAGGAAAAGGCCATCCGTGTTATAATGCTCCGGTCTATGACCGAAGAATATGGCCAACACTCTTGACTTTTCATGATGAGGCCATTAAAGCTAACCTTGAGAAGGGTCAAGTAAAAACTACACCCATGTTCATAACAATTCATGTGGGTCAGTACAAGATTCACAGAGTGCATGTTGATGATGGGGTGGCAACCAACGTAATTCCATTCCTCGTTGTTGAGAAGCTTGGTCTAGTGGACCAAATCAAGCCAACAATAATAGCTTTTTAAAAGTCTTTTAATGGAGCATATGTGGTTGTCAAGGGAACAGTCACAATTGATTTTGTGGTAGGGGACCAATTCCCCACCAATGTACAGTTCATCATGGTTGAAGAGATGCTCGGATTCAACTTAATCCTAGGAAGATCTTGGTTAGCCCAATTAAGGGATGTTTCCTCACTAGTCCAACAAGAGATCCACTTACCTTATGAATGTGGAGAAGTGGTGATCTTTGGTGATGACATAGCCCCTTAGGCTATTAACAATGTAAACACTAAGTAAGGGTCGGAAGTAGAAATCTCTGAAGACTCACCACCTATTTGCAATGAAAACCAATGTTGTTCAGTGGATGAATCAAGAAAAACGAATGATTCTCATGAGGAAGCTCTATGGTCAGAATTACCTTTTCCAATGGTAGATGATGACCTAGAAGAGTATCACCATGTGTTTTCCAGGCCTTATGCATCACCTAACCCACATTGAGTTAGGAAACATCTACGTGATTAGGGCATGTCCCTAACTTGCTTGTTCCTTTGACTTGTCTTTAGCTCTTTTTCTATTTGTATAGTTGCAATTTGTGTTATATTTTCTTCTTGCCTTAGTTATGTTTTTGCTTAGCCACAAAGAAAAAATAATAATAAAAGAAAAACTAAAAACCAAAAAAAATAACAAAATAATAACAAAAAAAGGGAAGAAAGAAGTGGGGCCTAAAATGGCCTTAAACTAGCACATGGGGCCCACAAGGGGCCTAATTACATCAAAAGAAAAAGAAAAAAAATACAAGGTGGGATTAACTAAAATATAATGTAAAATGATGCCACCAGAGATTAATACATAAAAAAAATAAGTATCATGCTTTTCATTAAATTGTAAATGAAATACATAGTCCAGAGATACATCCACATTAAAAGATTCAAAATTTCCCAACACTAGGGCTACATCTCAAGCATTTTAATGCATCAATATTTTAAACTAAGGCTTCTCCTCTCCGTCTTTATCCACCACTTCACTAGGTTCTGTTGCTCTACTAGGTTTTGCATCTTTCCTTGGATCTTATGCAAAACAAAGATAAAATGATAAACTAATTAGTAAATAGGATAACATGTGATGGAAACAGCAATGTGATGGAAACATAAACTGAAAAAATAGAATCAGCAATGTGATGGAAACATAAACTAAAAAAAATGCATGAAAATAAAATAAATGGGTAATAGCTTACTTGGCACAAATGGTGTGGGAAATGGTGGTACTTGAATTGAAACTTCTTCCATAGTGGGTATCTAGTAGGATGCCCACTCACCATCTAACCACTTGAGATCCTGGCACCTCACATAGGATTTAGTGTATATAGTTGGGTAAGTTCTCATATTTGCCCCAATTTTCCCTATGACACCAGCACATATATTCTCAGCAGATGAGAACTCTTGTAGGGTTGTTTGGACTAGGGCTAATGAATCTTCTTTGTCATGAAGGCCATCTTCATCAATAAAAAATCTAGCGATAGACAAAAGGGCAATAAGCATTTTATGTTATACAAAAAAAAACACAAGAAAAAACTTTCATTATCATAATGGGGCTCACCCTCTAGCATAGTAAACTATTATAGGTGGATTTTAGAAGGCCATGCTCACATGGCAGGCAATAAATATAGTGTTATATTTATGATAACACTTGACCTTGAGCATCTCCTAGATCCAAGACAAAGGTCTAAGACCTTTTAGATGCTAACTCGAGCTCTCTGCCCTTTCGCCTTTAGTAGGTTCATCCGACATGAATTTTAAAATGCCTCAATTTACCCTAGGCAACAATGTTTCAGCTAGGACACCTATGGCTTCAGCTAACAAGTGTGACCACATCATCACATTAAAATGGAAAAGTAGGAATTCCAAGAATGCTTGTGCACCTCCCCGAAACTAGACTACTTGGTGGCCTATGCGTGCATGCGGTGCAGGGACATTAGGCACGAGATCACTCATACAACACAAGATCCCTACTTATTCAACCACCACCAAGGTAGGTTTCAATAGGACCCTGTACTGTCATAAAAATAAAAATGTTAATATTAGGACAATGGCAATAAAACAACAAAGGTAATAGATAAATGATGCATGAGAGAATAAAAAAAATTTTGAAAATTTTTCTAACTATTTGTTACGCTCCCACAGAGCGTAATACTTTTTGCAAAAAAAATTTCTAAGTGTTTTTCATGCTCCTAGGGAGTGTGATGGCTGTGGAACAACTAGCAAAGAGTGAAAAATTTTTCTAAGTGTAGGTCATGCTCCTAGGGAATGTGATGACTGCATATTCCAATAGAAAAATTTGCACAAATTTCTCAAAGGGAGTGTGATAGTTGTAGATGACTAGCCAAAATTTGGAAAAATTTTCTAAGTCTTCGTCATGCTCCTAGGGAGCATGACAATGCTCAAATGTGCAAAAATTCTCAAGTGTTGGTCATGCTCCCATGGAGCGTGACATCACAAAAATGTGTGAAATTTTCCAAGCACAAAATGTAGCAATCCCAAATTTTTTTCTAAATTTTGGGTCACACTCTTAGGGATACCCTAGAACTTGACAACCCATCCCACTGTGTGAGACAAAATTTTATTTTTTAAAAAACCTGTCACATGATATGGGATGCAGAGCATCCAAAACCCTTCCCCCTAATGCACTATGCTAAGTAGTATGGCTGAAATCCCTGGCTCATCCCACCATGTGGGACACAATAAAAACCTTGTCCCATCCCATGGTGCGTAACACCCAGAAGCCTATGACAAAACCCATGCCTAGCACCATGGTGTAGGATGCCATCAAACCCTAAAAAAAACATGGATGACTCGTGATGTGCATTCCCTTATAGCCATGGAAGAGGTAATGATAGTGGCTGTAGCACAATGGTCGTGATGATAGTAGTGGCCGCAATGGTCCTTGCCCATGGTAGGACGCCCCCCTAAACCTTAGGACCCCAAAGCACAAATGTGGAAACCAAAAAAGGGAATAAGAAATCAAGAGTAAGATGTGATGACATACCTGACAGATGGTGCCTATTGACACTCTTCAATGTGTTCCCTAGGGAGTTGCCTCCAGGAGTTCCCACCCTTGTTAATATTAGTAAGGCTGGGGTGTCTATGCTCACTCCTATGCACCATTTTCTTGCTGTTAAGCTCTAGCTCTTCTACTATCACACTTTGTGGATGATACGCTCTACCTTGGTCATGCTACACTTAAAAGATTATTGGCTATAACAGTGAAAATGACAAGTTTACAATGAGTAAACCCCTATTTATACCCTTCAGGGTCAAGTGACATGTCACCCTTTAGGGATATCCCATGTTCCATGTGTAACATGGAACGCTTCATGTCCATTGTGTAACGTGGAATGTCCTGTGTCCCATGCATAACACAGAATATTCCATGTCCCATGCAGCGTAACACCTAGAGTTAGAAATTTTTTTTTAACCTTTTTAGATTTTCACACTTTGAAATTTTTTACATTTTTTCTACTTGCTTGATGAATGTTTAGCTTGGCCCCCTGCTTCAAGTCTTTCAAGCTTTGCTTAGGTTTACACCTTACACATAGTTTACTGTCAACTATGACCTTAAACTAGCAATTTTGTGACCTATCAAAGCCATAGAAAAGAACATAAAAAATAATAAAACATATATAAATAAATTATTTTTGATACTGCATAGTTAATTATCTTCCTTATTTTATGCATTTTGCTTCATTAAAATAGATGTTGCTTGATGTTTTTCTAGTTATCTTGTAGGATCTCTTGAAAAAATGAACACATACGAGAGTCTTCATTCACCTTTAACCTTGACTAGACCTTATGGAAAGCTCATGAGACACATAAACATGAAACTTTTGGACTTCGAACTACCTTCTTATGATACCAACATAACATCCCTAGAAACATCACTAGATTGGCTAGAACATTAAGTTCGAGCTCTAAACTTTGAAGTAGGTGATGTGACTAAGGATCCCCTCATAGAAGCCCTTGTAACAACATGTAAAGGTGAGGAAAAAAAATCAAAGCTTAGTTCTTTACTGGAGCCTTGAATCCAACAAAACATCTCTAGAGTCCTTAGTGATAATGTCAAGGTGTTCACATGGTCTTATGAGGACATGCTGGGCTTAGACCCACGTATAATACAACATCATATTATTTTATATTCAAGCATTAAAATAGTTAAAAAAATGCTTGTAAAATCAAGCTAGGGATCGCATTGGTTGTCCATGATGAAATCACTAAGCTTTACCAAGCCGATTTTATCCAAGCAGTCAACTATGTAGACTGGGTTTCAAACATTGTAGTTGTCCCTAAGAAAACCAAAGGAATATGCATTTTCATAGACTTTTGAGACCTAAACAAGGAAACCATTAAAGATGATTTCCCATTTCCTAGTATTGACCAACTTGTTGATACTACGGCTGGTCATGCCTTGTTGTCCTTTATGGATGGGTTTTCGAGGTACAACCAAATTTGCATCAACCTAGAGCATTAGCTTACCACTACTTTCATGAGCCCTTGGGGGCCATTTTGTTATAAAATGATGACTTTTGGATTAAAAAATGTCAAAGCAACATATCAATGTGTAATGACATACATTTTTAGTGACTATCTACTAGAACTGCTCAATGACTACATTGATGACATAACAATCAAGTCCAAAATGGCTCATGACCACGCAAATGACTTGGATCGTGTTCATAAATGTTGTCGTAGGAATGACCTTTGTATTAATCCCAAAATGTGTGTTTTTGTCATTAAAACTAGTCTCATGTTAGGCTTTGTGGTATCAAAAATAGGAATACACATAGACCTTGACAAAGTTAAAGCTATCATCAAGTTGGCACCACCAGCAAACCTTAAGGAGTTATGTTGATTACAAGGTAGAATACAATTCATATGTAGGTTTATCGCAAGTTGACTAATAAGTTACAACCAATGCAACATTTTCTCAGAAAAGGAGTTAACTTTGAGTGGATAGATCAATGCCAAGAGGCATTTAACAACTTGAAAAAGGAGCTAGTTCAACTTACAATATTCCATCCTCTGCAAAGAGATAAAACTTTTTACATCTACCTTGCAATCTCAGATACACCCATTACTTCTTTGCTCTAACAAAAGTGAGACAATGGTTTTGAAGTTCCTGTTTACTATTTAAGCCATGCAGTAGTAGCACATGAGGCAAAATATAATGATGTGGAGAAAAACTACCTTGCCCTAGTCTTTGCACTTAAAAAAATGGAGATGCTACCTTTTTCACAGTTAAGTCAACATCATTTGCAAGAGTAACATACTTAGGGCTATTACAACAAACATATATGAAAGTAGTAGAATAGCAATATGGAAGGTAATAATCGCAGAGTTTGACCTGCATTACATAGTGTAGGCATCCATGAAAGGTTAAGCAATAGCTGCCCAACTCATGACTTCACCCATAGTTTATTAGGAAATGATAGGTCTATAATTCCTAGATGAGCATGTTAGTAGTATAAGCCAAGTGCCTACAAATTTCGAGGCTATTCTATACTTTGATGTTGCTTTGACCACACAAGGTGGGAGTGCCACCACTATTATTACATTTCCCTCTAGAGAGGTTCAACCCTTTGCATATCACTTTGCATTTCTTTGTATAAATAATGTGGTGGAATATGAAGTCCTCCTTAGAGGCATTCTAGTAGCTCAAGAGTTAGGAATCCAAAATATAGCAATTCAAGGTGATTCATAGCTAGTTATTAACCAAGTCACAAAGGTTTACACTTGTAAAGAGCAACATCTACAATCTTACTGTGATTTGGAAAAACACTTACTAAAATAATTCACAACCATAGATGTCCAACATATCCCCCACAACGAAAATGCCATAGTAGATACACTAGCAACTTTAGCCTTAAGCACATTACCAAATATGTTCTCTACTTTGCCCACTTCAATCATGGATTGCATTGAACCTGTAATCTATGCAACAAGTATCACATCTATAAGTATAACTCATGCCCAAGAATGGTATGATGACATTAAGGCATACCCCCAATAGGGAGAGCCCTCACAAAACTTAACCTCTGCCCAAAAGGACACAGTGCGAAAATGGTCATGGTAGTATGTCTTAATAGGTGACAATACCTTGTGTCGTAGATCCTATGATGAGATACTATTAACTTTTGTTAGCAGTAGTGAAGCATAAAATATCATTGATTAAGTCCACGAGGGATTATGTGGGGGTCATATAGCGCCTAGGACAATGGTAGCAAAAATTAGGCATCTAGGCTATTACTGGCCTTACATGAAGCACGATTGCATCTCCAAGGTCAGAACATGGAACATGTGCCAGAGGCATGGGAACCTAATGCATGTGTCACCTACTAAACTAAATATTATGCAAATCACATGGCCATTTCAATGTTGGGGGTTGGACATCATAGGGCCTATAACACCTAAGTCTTTCATAGGATACAACTTCATCATTATCATAATTGAGTATTTTACGAAGTGGGTTGAAGCTATTTCCCTTAGGAAGACAACATCTCAATAGGTTTGCAAATTCATTCTTGATACAATAGTGACCAGATTTGGTCTCCCCATGACTATAGTCACAAACAATGGGCCACAACTTAGCAGTGTAGAAACCAAAGCCTTCTGTGAAAACCTTGACATCAAACACTCTTTTTCGTCCCCATACTACTTGCAGGAAAATGGTTAAGTGGAGGCTACAAATAAGATCATCATCAACCTTCTGAAGAGGATGCTTAACAATAGCAAGTGATGATGGCACAAACAATTAGTCTATGCACTTTAGGCTTACCACATGATGTGCAGAACCACAATAGATAAAACACCATATAGTCTTATGTATAGCTCTAAAGTAGTGTTTCCTCTTGAATTGTAGGCCTTGTCTCTTCGCATGATCCTCTTAAACTTCATGGATGAGATTAAAAATAATGAGTTGAGAACCATCGACCTTGACTCTATAAAGGAAGAGTGCATCCAAATGCTTGATCGCAACGAGTGGTACCAAGAGAAGCAATGACAAAAGCATTATGACAATTAGCATTAGTGCCCAATCAAGAAGGGCGACCTAGTTCCCAAGGTTGTTCATGAGCTTGTAGATAAATTCTCAGTCAACTAGGAAGGGCCTTTCTTGGTCACTAAGGCGTATGACAATAGAGCCTTCAAGCTCATTGATCTAGATGGCAATGAGTTTGCCAATCTAGTTAACCACTCGTACTTGAAGCCATACTACACCTGACATGTAGTATTCCATCAACAACAAAAGCAAGGTAAGCAGAACATCAACTATGATGTTAAACTGGCACAAAATATCCACTATGATGTTAAAATAACATAGAATGTCCACTATGACATTAAACTAGCACAGAATGTCCTTGGGCTATGACATTAAATTGGCACCCATAGCATGGTCTGCTATGACCTTAAACTAGCCAACCACTATCCACTATGATGTTAAACTATCACAATAGTCTACTGGGACCTTAAACTAGCACATCACAGTCCACCCAAACCTTAAACTAGGATCATAATCTACTGGGACCTTAAACTAGCACCGCTGGTGGTCCACCAAGACCTAAAACTAGGTTCACAATTCAGCATCTATAGTCCAACATACATGATTTTGTGAACAAGCGAGCAAGAGTACCTCCAATCTTCCATTGCCTACCCACACTATGGGATGGGGCATTACAATTCCAGAATGAAGTTCATGTCATGAAAGAAAAACCCTCTAGGACATTTGCAACATTGCCATCCCTGGCATCTTGTTGACCTTTCGCAGCTACTCTCACCACTGCCAATCATTTTGGTCATAGCTCTTATTGTCAAAAAAACTTATTAGAGTCCCAAAAATACTATGGCCCAGCCACAATATTATTATTCTTCGGCCCTCACCATCACCTGAGTCTAGAAGAGCATTTGGTAGCATGGCTTCTTGCTCTATAGCTAACTTTCCTGGCTCTTAACTTTGGTGAGAACTCCTAAGCACCTGCATCACCATTGCTCCTAGCCACTTGAGTGCTCACTTCTCTCATGGTTGTTGGAGCTTTCTTGCTTGCCATAGTTGATGCCTACACTAGTCTTCCTACTTTGGACATTACATGCACCTGACACAACACTTGCAGCCCTCACAATTCCCCTGGCAGGCAAGACTTTATTCTTATCTCACATAGTGGTTGTTTTTTTTCTTGTTTTCTTTGTGTTGCATTTGCAGGATGAAGTCTAGGTAGTGCCATTCAAGGGTGCATTGCATCATAATAGCAAGGCACTTCATTGTTCCAATGTGTTCGTTTTGGCTTGTCTAGCTACTTGAGAGTGCATATCCTTAGTATCCCCTTAGCCAACCTAACCTCTACCTCTTGATCTTACAATCTCCCTTATCCCTTTCAAGCTTCCCTAATGCGCACGTAACCTTTCCTGTAGTTAGCAGATGAACCTATGATGGATGTAATGCAACTTGTCCCATGGGGAGCCTTTCTGGACTAGTTAAAGCCCCAAACGGATGCAACACAACTCATCTTGGGGAGGAAACACCTATATTACAGATGCGATGTGGTTGCCTCTAAGTAAATAGAACACACATTTTACCTAGCAAAAAAAAATAGATGAAAGAAAAAGATAAAAAAATGTGACAAGTCAAGTACCCAAGTCAAATGACATAGTTGCCATTTTGTAACCAGCCTGGCCTTGGATCAACTATCTCATAAGCACTCCGATGAGAGGTCAAAATCGAAAGAGTAGGACAACTCTGCATGCTGACTCCTTCATAAGCACTCTGATAAGGGATCATGTTATGGCAACGAGCTGTCATGGCATTACATCACACATCAGTCCTTTCCACCCATTGTCCCTTAACCCATCTCCCTAAACTATTCCCTATCACATCCCATCACCTTGGCACTCTCAAGTACAGTGCAGCATTATCCAAGCAGGCATTAACAAATAGTGTTGATGTCATGTTCATCATGGTGTTTCGTATTCTTTGTCGACATATCTTGGGTTAGTCTTTCAAAAATCAACAAAAAGAAGCTAGTGAAACACCACTAATTTTGGGCTCTTGTGCTTCACTGATAGATTTTTCTAAGTGTCAAAACTTGGACAAAATTTTTCTAAGTCTGGTGTCATGCTGCAAAGCATAGACAGCTTAGCACACTGGAAGTCCTGAGTTTTGTAAATTTTTTATAAGTTTTCCTACTATGCTCTACAGCATAGCCAGTGTGACACTGTTTGAAGGCCAGTTTGCACAAATGTTAAGCTAGAAGTAGTTAGGATCACTTAGAATGGATCAAACAATTTGGCAAATTTTCTATCTCCCAGGTTGTCAAGCTAGCTATGCTCTCTAGCTTGCCCAACTTAACACATGTCCCCATTGCCAGTCTGCCCAAGTACTAGGCTAGGAGTTGTCAAAGGTGCTTAGCATGGAAAAAATAGTTTGGCAAATTTTCTATCTTTTGGGCCTATTACGCTCTACTACGTTGCATAGTGTAGATAGCATTGCACAAGTTTCAAGGCTCAAATTTTTCTAACTGTTGGACTAGAAGTCTGTTAAGCTATCTAGACATGGAAGATGCATTTGGCAATTTTCTAACTTTTGAGGCTGCCTGTCCTACTTCACCTCTAGAATGTGGTCAGTGTGCCATGAAGAAACATTGAAAATTTTGGCAAAATTCATCAAAATGTGGGTACTATGGTCTACTATGCTATGCAGCATAGACAATGTGACAAGCCAAAATCTGAAAAAATTTTCTAAGTGTTCACACTACACTCTATCATGCTGTGCAACATAGACAGTGTGACACTTGGGAGATGCCTTCGAATCCCTCCAAAAGCTTCCAGAACTTATAATTGACCTTTATTTTAGCTCCAACATCCCTCTGGCAGCCAAGATTAGTATTTTGCTTTATTTTTCCACCCCCCATTGATCCCCAAAATTGTCCTTATGCTTGACCCTACTCAAATGAGAGGGAAGACAAAGTCCTGCAGCATAGGCTCCCAGTTGCATGTGTTTTGGCATTATTTCTAGGTACATGATAGTCCTCCAGACTTTGGCACACATGGTCTAGGTGGTGTGGTCATAGTTTGGTATATTTTCAATTCTTGTTCTTGTCTTGCAGAGCGTAACACCATTGAGCTTGATACTTAGAGATTAACACTTCAAGTGTAACATGTCAATGTGACTTGTTTGCACCCATGCTATGTGGGACCCAAGCCACGTGACATCTAGTCTACATCTCACATCAACCCTAACTCTATGAATCCTCGCTAATTAGCATTTTGGAGGATCTATTGGCGAGATCATGAGTTGATGATTGATGAATCACTCCAAGCATCAAGCACTAGATCATTCTTAGCATCTTCATCACTCTTGTACTTTAGAACTTGAGCTTGATACCTAGCTAAGTACCATGACCTAGTCTTTCTACCTCCTACATAATGTGACAACTGTATGTCTGATAGGTCTAGCCTCTTTTGTCATTGCCAGCATCACGTCCGCAACATCCCAGAGACTGTGACCACACTATCGTGCTACCCTATTGTGCCTATCTACCACTACATACTAATTTCACACACTAATTAATTAGAAGTCACATTCCCCTAATCTTGGAATGGTGCATTTCTTCACTTAAACTCTCATTTCATTTTCATTCAGCATTTGTTTCAAATTTTAGCATAATTTCTTGCATTTTCCACTGCTAACACATATTTTCACTTAATTTGCAATACTATTTTTGGGCTTTTGCAAATGGTTATTGTTACACCATGTAAGTCCCTATCTAATTGACCAAACCATTCAGGGCACCCTATTTCCATTCTCTCCAAAACGAACCTCCCATAGCCTCGGGGTTAGGCTGTATGCCTGATGACCTCTTAGTGTTCCAGCCATCAATGTTTTTAGACATCATAGTACTAATTTAGTATATTTTCCTAGTTTCAGAGAACTTTTGGTAGGCTTTACTCTTAGTAATAATTGATCTCCTTCTTGAAATTCTTTTTTAAGTTGATGTTGATCTACATATCCTTTATATTTATCTTAGGCAACTTGTAAATTTTGTTTAATTCTTGTGACAATGTGTTCCATTATTTTCATTTCTTCTTTTTTCCATTCTGTTCTTAAGGTTGGATCTACCTAGGTTAGAGGTGTACAACAATTATGTTCATATACTACTTCAAATGGTGTTCGATGTATGGAACATTGATAATTGTTATTATAGGAAAATTCTACTAGATGCAAATAATTCTCCCATTTTTTTGGTATACTCCTGACATAACTTCATAGGATATCTTCTAATATTCTATTCACACATTGAATTTGCCTATCAGTCTTAGGGTGATAAGCTATGCTAAACTTCAACTGGGTTCCAAGCTCTCTAAAGAAAATTTTCTAGAATTTGAATATGAACTTAGGATCTTTGTCTAAGGTGATAGATTTTGAACAACCATGCAATCAAAGTAATGCACATACCAATTTTTGGACTACTTCTTTTGCTATGTTTATAGATTTCAAAGCTAATAAAATGTGCCATCTTGAATAGATGATTAACCACTATGAAAATTGAGTCATTTCCCTTTTGGTTATTGGTAATTCCATAATGAAATTGATAGTGACATCTTCCCATTTCTAAGTTGGGACTTCCATATATTGTAATAATCCACTAGGTTTCCTCTATGCAGCTTTTATTCTTTGGCACATTGGAAAATTTTTAATGTATGAGGACACATCATTCTTTATTCTAGACCAAAAATAAGATTTGAAAATTATCATATAGGTCGTAATATAACCTAGGTGTCTTGCATATGGTACTTTATGTGCTTCACACAATAATCTTGGTCTCCAATTTCCTTCTAGTATGCACACTGTTTGTCCTTTCATTAATAAACTGTTAGAGGTAGGTTGATATCAAGGCTCATAGGAAATATTGGTTAAAATATTTTTAAAATAAAGGTCTTCTTTTATTTCTTCCTTGATTTCTTCTTCCATAGGGCCGTTACCACACTTATCATTAAGTTCCACATTCGACTAAGAGCATTGGCTACCACATTTTTCTTACTAGGAATATATTTGATTTCAAAGTCATATTAAGCTAATAATTCTACCCTTCGCCTTTGATGAGTATTCAAAATAGGCTATCTCTACAAATATTCTAAACTTTTATGATCTATTTCTAGTACAAGCCTGTTTCCGCAAAGATAATGTCTCCAAACTTTCAAAGCATGAACAGTTGCTAGTAATTCTAAATAATGGGTTGAGTAATTTATCTAAGCCCCTCATAATCTACAAGATTCATAACATACTGCTTTATCTTCTTATGAAAGAACTACACCGATTCCTATTCCACAGGCATTTGTGGATACTTCAAATGGTAATTCTTCATCTGGAATTCTCAAAATAGGTGCTATTGTAAGTAGAATCTTTAATTCGATAAAAGATTCCCTACATTTTTCATCAAAATTGAACACACGTTTCTCTTGCAAAAGGTCAGTCAATGGGGCTACCAAGGTAGAATAATCTTTAATGAAACATTGATAAAAACTGGCTAAACCTAAAAAGCTATGAACCATTGTAATGTCTTTTAATTTAGGCTGGTCTTGGATTGCACTAATTTTTGCTAGATCTACTTACAATCCTTTCTCAAAAACTATATGATCCAAGTATGAAACTTCTTCCTTAAAGAGTTCATATTTAATTAATTTAGCTTTTAACAAATGCTCTTTTAGAATTTCCATTGTAATTTTTAAATGTTTGACATGTTCTTCTCTTGACTTAGAATAAACAAGTATATCATCCATAAATACTATAACAAATTGATTAAGATATTCATGAAAAATATTATTCCTTAATGCCATGAATGTTGTAGGTGCATTAGTTAATCCAAATGACATCACAACAAATTTGTATAATCCATACCTTGTTCAAAAAGTAGCTTTCTCAATATCTTTCTCCTTGATCCTTATTTGGTGATAACCTGATTTTAAATCAATCTTTGAGAAATAACATGCACTCATAAGTTGATCAAAAAAATCATCGATACTAGGCAAGGGATAAATATTTTTAATTTTCACTTTATTCAATGCTCTATAATCGATGCATAATCTTAGCATACCATCTTTCTTTTTAATGAATAAGCTTGGTGCACCCTAAGGTGATACACTAGGTCAAATTTTTCCTTCTTACAATAATTGGTTTGTACTTTTAATTCTTTTAATTTAGAAGTAGAAAAGATATAAGGGGCTTTTGAAATAGGTTGTGTATCAGAAAAAATATCAATAGCATGCTCGATAGTTTCTTTTGGAGGTAGTTCTCTAGTTTCAAAAAATACCAAATCTTTATATTCCTTAAGTTCTTTTAGAATCTTAGTACCTAAAGATCTATGAGGTTGGGTTACTTTGACAACCATCATTGTAGCATCTTTTTTGATTAATCTTTTAACTTTCTTAATAGTTATCATATGAATTTTCTTTACTATTCCAACCCCCTTTAGAATGTTGACCCCGTTAGTGATTGGGACTTTTGAAATACAAGTTCTAAAATGGGAAGTAATATCAAATTTTTGCAGGAAAGACATTTCTAAAATTGCATCAACATCACCTAGTTCAAATTCAAAGAATTCATCAATGAAAGACATGTTTTGCAAGATAAAGTTAATCTCTCCATACCTAGTATGATTGCTCACCATCGTTCCATCTACCAGTTCTATCTTAATAATTTTCTTGGAAGGTAAACTTAATTTCAATAAATTAATTAACTTGGGATAAATAAATTTATCATTGGCATCACTATTAATCAAAAATTCAATTTTTTTACCTTTAATTGAACCTACAAAAATTAGTATGGAAAACTGAAATTTATGCGAATTTGATTTAGTTGATATAGATATCTTCTTCAGGGCTATGGTGGTGGTTGAAATTTTTTCTTTATTCACATTTGGGTTGGGTTTTTTATTCTTGATTTGATTGTTCCTTTGTATTTTTGTTTGAAATTTTGGGTAGTCTTGTTTAAAATGATCTTGACCATAAACAAAACATCTTGATCTTGATCAAGCTCTTTTGGTTGGTGTTTCCTCTACTGTTGCTTGTGGAAAGGTAGTTTGTTGAAGGGTAGCTCATATCTAATTCAAGGCCTCATAATCCTTAGTAATTTTATATGCTTCATTAATGGTTTGAGGATTATGGGCTCATGTTTTGGGATGCAATTGAGCATGTAGTCCTCCAATGAATTTTAAAGCTAATTCTCCCTCATCTTGATAACTTACATACCAAGAAAGATCACATAATGCCTTGTAGTAATCATCCATAGATTGTGATGAGTGGCGAGGTACCCCTACACTCAACCATACGAAATGAGCATCGCACGTGCGATCCGGTTGAACTCTGTAGATGGACTAGTTGTGGCACCTAGATAGTTAGCCTTAGGTCGTAGTTCGTTGTCTTCCCACCTGGACTAGTATTTCATATGTCACGTATGGTTTAGTCCAGATGAGGTGTATGATGTGTCCTAATCTATGCTACTCCTGAAGGCAGTGGAAAATAATATTAACTAATCTAAGCTAGGAGGAAAAGGATGAGAAAATCTAATCTAGCCTAAGTGCGACGAGCAACCGATTCCTTGATCAACCGTACACATCTTGGACCTCGTGCACAACTACCACTGGGACTACCAAGCATAGATCCTAGGTACTCCACTGAGATTACCAAGCACAGATCCCAAATACACCACTGGGTTACTAAGCATAGATCCTAGCTACACCACTGGGCTACCAAGCTATCATACTTAAATGCTCGTAATCAAGTCGTACTCATTCCGCATTCTAGGATTTTAAGGGTGAGAGAGAGAAAATAGTAAATAACATTAAATAAATAAAAAATAAATAAATGATAAAGTGAATGTTGCAATGATGAAGTAATGTCGATCTTTATTGCCGATCATGTGCGTGTCCAAGTATAGCACACTCGAATAAAGACACCGTACAATTCAATTCACCACACTGTGGGCAGACACGGGAAAAAATCTAACTCTGGAGGGATCAAACTGCCAGAGCTTCACTACTCTAAAACTAGGATCCCAAACAAGGGAGAGCCACGTCTTATTTATAGATATGGTGGCGGACTACGATATCGCGTACGTGATATCGTAGGAAAGACGCGATATCACGACCTATGCGAATCACGTCTCATCATATTGCCTTCCCAATCTTAAGGAATCAGATCTCATTTTGCACTCTTTGAGGAAAGAATCAAGGACAAATTTCTATTTAAAATCTCTACAAAAATTAAACTAATTTTTAATCAAACCTTAAGATCTGAGTCCATTCCACCATGTTGTCAAAAGTCCTCTTAAATACAAGGAGATAACTTTTAAATGTTCATGGCTTGACAAATTCAACATATCGAAGTAATTTTTCATTGTATCAAGCTAATCCTTTAATTTAGCACTAAATCCAAGGGCTCCATCATAACGATCTAATTTTACTTTCTTAGCATGAACTTGTGTCAACAATTCTCTAGGTGGATTAAGCCAGTTTCCATATCCCTGACCTTTGGTTTCAATTCTATGGCCCACAAGAGGGATTTTGGTACCTTGTCCACTAGCGGGTGGGGGTTGCATTTGGTGTGGATCCCTAGGGGAAAGTTGAGCTTGATCTTGCTATTTTTCCCTAGGTAAACCGTGGGTAGGGTTTGAAGGATAAATGAGATGGTTGGTTAATTGCTTGATGAAGTTTGCAAAGGAATTCAACTTTCCTTGCAGATCTGATTGTTTATCCTCTAAAATTTGGGACAATTTCCTAATTTTCATGGACATATTTTTCATCTTTGTCCTGAACCCTTGGTTTGAGTGATGAAGTTCTTTTTGAGCATCCATAATTGCATTAATTTAATCTTCAAGGGAATTCATTTGGTCATTAACTCAGGTTTTCATTTCTTTCCAATTTATTCTTCAAGTTTTTGGACATCAGTAAGTTGAAGAAATCTAGTATGTTGATAATCCTTAGCTTCTATGGCCCTTTTTATGAGTCTCAAAATCATTAGTTAGTTGTAGAAGAAGTTGAAACTAGCATGGATTTCTTATTGAATACCAAATCCTAATTATTTTCAGGATCTTAAACAATGGATTAAAATGCTAATTTTCTATAATCCAAAAGCTAAATTTGATAGTTCCATTGAGCCTGAAAGGTTCAAATATATTGGAATCAATTTTCTTTTGTTGAAAAAAAACTTCGGATTCAAAAGTTATAGCCATTTTAAGTTTATAAAACTTGCATGTTTTTCAAGACTTCCCGAGAGGTCACCTATCCTAGTTCTACTCCAAAATGAGCATGCTTAATGATGAAGTTTTTATCCCCCTTGTTTCCAAGGTGCCCATTCAAATTTTTAAAAATAATTGAGTGAAATTTAAATTAACAATTATGGGTGGAAATTTTTTTTAAAATTTCTTTTTGCATTCATTGATGGAAATTTTGAAATTCCTGTCAATTGTTAGGAAATTTGATTTTTTTTCATCTACTGATGGAAGATGACCCATTTCAGGGTCCACACAACCCTCTTCTAGGCTGGTGTAGCCTATTGTGAGATCCTTGCAACCCATCTTAGGGTCCACACAACTCATCTCAGGGCCTACGTGTGGAGAGGCGATTTTTGATGATGTCCAAAGAGGTGGTTTTTGGTAGTGTTGAAGGTGGTTTTGGGTAGTATAGAAGGTGGTTTTGGGTAGTGTTGAAGGTAGTTTTGGGCAATATAGAAGGTGGTTTTGGGAGGTATCAAATGTAGTTTTGGGTGGTACCAAAGGTAGTTTTCTGTGATATTGAAGGTGGTTTTGGGTAGTACCAAAGGTGGTTTTCCATGGTAGTAAAGATAGTTTTTAGTGGAAGGAAATGAGTAGGCTATGGTAGGTGCAACAGTGGGAAATGTAGTGGCAGGTGTAAGTGTAGGCATGACACAGTGATGAAAGGCACAAACATGGCACAACGGTGGAAGGCATAGGCATGGTCTGGCCACTGATGGTAGAGAGCATAGGTGCGATGGTAGGCAGTAGAAGGTAGGTGCAGCATGGTTTTTGGTAATAGAGGATGGAAGCAGGTGTAGTGGCAAGGGGCGGGGGGGGGGGGG
>MNCI01010128.1:11725-29830 GCA_015680685.1 Gnetum montanum | reverse complement strand
GTATCTTTTCCTGGATGTGGATTGTCGGATGAGAACAAAGGTGGAAGAAAGAGGAAAAGGGCCGACTAGTGTAGAAAACTGTGGCTTAATTAGGAGACTTTCTTCTAAAGCGAGGCTTGATGATGATGATTAGTTGAATCTCCGATATGACTCCATGGCTGCAATAAGAAAAACAACTGGTTAGCCTTCATCTTGAATTTTGGGGCTTGAGATATAATTTGGAAGTGAACATGCCGTAAAATTTGCATTTTTTCCGAAGTAGTTAGCTGTAAGGAGTTTGAAATAATTGTCTTTTGAAAATGTGTGGTACATCTACGTTTCCAAATATTATATAAGATGATGGGCCTAAGGATCTTCCATAGGAAATGAGAGTTTTTGGACCTGATAGGTAAGAAACCAAACATTACAGCCTCTTGTGTAAGAGTGCATGAGGGAAAAACCTTAGAGGCCCATTCCCATGCATGCTGAGCAAATGGGCAAAGCCAAAAAACATGGACAAAGGTTTCAGGTCATTACATAAAGGGCACTTAGGGGAGTGAATCCCAAGTTATGCCAAATGTTTTCCGATTGGAAGACCTTGATGAAGAAAACACCAAAGGAATTTCTGAATTTTAGGAAGAGTCGGGAGATGCCAAATTTGGTTGAAAAGAGAGATCCAAAAATCCTGAGTTTCTTGTTTATTCCAGGATCGATTACAGCGTAGAATGACTTCGAAAGAATCGTGTAACAATTGGAAGGGAACATGTGGCCGATAAGGAAAAATTTTTGACCCATTAGACCAATAGAGGCCATGAAATAGACCTTGGGTGTAGTGGCAAGAGGTGGAGGTAGGCGTGACATAGTGTAGTAGCAAGTGGCAAAGAAAGGTGTAGTGTGGTGTGGTGGTAGGCGACAGAGGTGTGGTGTGAAAGGAAGGTGTAGTCAATGGGTTGCCCTTAGGGCTAGCCAAAGGGCTAGTACATACATGGCCACTAGTCATGGCTAACAACAAGTTGTGGTTGTCACTAGGTCGTGGCTGGTAGCACAGCCTGTCGCGGCTATTGGACCTGTCACGACCCTTCCAAGGGCTTGCAACCCTTTAAAAAAAATTTTAAATTATTTTTTTAATAAGATTTTTTTTATATATTTTATTGGGGCTTGGGTTTGAACCCAAGACCTCCTACCTCCCACCCTTTTATTAAAAATAATTTAAAATTAATTAAAAATAACATTTGAATTAATTTTTTTATTTTTAAAACTACACGTAACTCAAGAATTACCGTATCTTTCAAATTGTAAGTCAGATTTTGATGGAATTGGTACCATTGAAATCATCTTAAAGAGAAATTTGAGTTAAACTATAGAAAATTTCATTTTAGTGAATCTAGAAATCATAAAATCTAAAAAAGTAAATGTTAGCTTTTTAAAAACAAAAAGTAAATGTTAGCGTTTTCCTTAAAAATGTACACGTTAGCTTTTATTAAATCTTTGGTTATCTTAAGTTATAACTTTCTCTCTACTTTTACTAAGATTCTTATGATTGTATTATAAATATGAGAGGAAGGATGATTTTTCCATCATAACAGTAGAGAAGCTTGAGGATTTATTTTATCATCAAAGAATTCTGACCATCTTCATCATGGCTCCCACGCATCAAGCTTCACCTCAAACTCCTTTAGGTAGCTCTCAATCACCCACTATTATTTTACATCAAAATAATGTACTCTCTACTTTTGATCATGTTTGTAGCTTACTTAAGAAATAGGGTTTCTAGTACCTTACCATTTTTAGGTTATCTGATTTACTTATTTTCCCTATTTTTAAACTCTCCCATTACAAGGGCATTCTTATAGAATGGTGTGAACAATACAATAGTAAGAAAAGTTCTATTTCCAATTTAGTTTTTGGAGAAATATCAATGTTTTTTTTATATTCAATCAACCTTAGGCTTTCAACAAGGAGAGGATCTTTTAATTCCTTCAACTTATTCCCCAAAATTTAAATCTTTTTTCAAGAAGGAATTATCTAATTATGTTACTGATTTTGCCTTTGGAAAAAACCAATTTGTTCATAAAGATTTCATTAATGAGGTTCATTTTGATTTATGTCTACTTATCTATATAAATTTTTGTGGTATAGATAGTAATATTATGTTAATTTTTATTATATTGTCATACTTCATGGTGCCATAATCAGTAGAATTTATGACTAGTTGTTATCTTGTTTCTCTACCTAGTATAATGCCATGATTGGAATTACTATTGCCCATCAAAATCCTCCCAAATCTTATACCCTATGTTGTGTACCCTTGTTCATGTGTATGATCCTAAGTTATTACCATCCAAAAAAATATTTTAGTCATTGCAATCCTTGATTATGCCCTAAATTTCTTAAAGATGAGAGAGTTATAAGGAGTAAGATTATGGATGCCAAGAAAGATCAGTTGGCTTTATAGCATGCTCAGAATTAAGAGGAAATAAATGAGGTATTTTCATGTTTTTATTATTTCTTTATTATCGATTATGTCTTTATTTTATGTATTTGACAGTATAATCTGGGTTGTAGAATGAACTGATGCAAAGTGCTGGAGCTACACAAGTTGAAAAAGTTCAAGGTAATTTGACCTTTGGTCACATTTTCTACTTTCAAGGTATATATTTAAATATAAATATGTATATACACAAAATAAATTATTTTAATGTCTTATTTGTTTTTTTTCTAATAAATTTCTTTTTGTAGAGGTAATGTACTGGGCAAAGTTCTAGTGGTCCAGTAGTTATAAGACAAAAAACCCAACAACAATCTCGACAAAAAACCCAACAAGCTTAACAACAATCCCAAAAAACTCGAAAAAGTTCAAGACAAGATAAGGGAAAGTAACCAAAGGTAAGTTTTAGTTATTTAAAGGTTTGAATACTTCCCTCTTTCCTTTGTATGATGTTGATTTTTTTGTGTTGCAGATGTCTATGGAGAGACAGTACCTTATCTGAGAGATGGACAAAGATGATGTAGGCACCACCTCTAAAAAATCTCCCATTTCTCCATCTAGATCATTAGGCATGCCTCCTTTTTCTAGGACACCTGCAAGAGTTTCCCTTCCACAGTAGCATCATCATCATTTTCTAAGTCTATTACAGTGGATTCTTCTTTCTCTGTCTCAGGTTCTTTTTATTCAATGGGAAGATAGTGGTGATTTCTAAAGAAGAAATCATGCTTCTTTAGCGTATTAGTCAACAAATTTTTGATAATAAACCCTATTCTATTCATGAGGGTATTTACCATTTATGGGAGTCTTAGTCATGCAACTTCAAGGTATATTATGATTTAATATAGTCTAGAGTTCCATCATCTTTGCATCTAATTTATGAGGATGCTCCAAATTCTGTAAAAAATCTAAAGCAACTTCTAGGAGAATTAGAGAGTGCAACATGCTACACTCACCATATAGAGACTCATGAATGGTTCCTCTAAATTGGCAATAATTGATTTCAGGTAATACTTATTTTAATTATTCTTTTTATTCTTTATGCTTCCCATTTTCTTTGTTGCTTTTCTCATAACTCATAATCTAAATCTTGTTTCTATAGAGAATAGAGAAGGAATGACAAAAGGACATGGATTATTGATCAATATAAATAAATATGTTAAAGACTCAACTTAAAAGAAAGGAGAAATTAGCAACTACAGTAAGATGTGTGATCGAGTACATCAAACAATTGTGTGACAGACTGGCTAAATGCAAGGTAGTGTAACGACGGAAAATGTCGGCAGCTGGAAAATACCAAACAAAATCTCGTGTACACAGTTTTAACCACGGATCTGCGCGAGGGCTATGCTGGAAAAATGAATCCGTGGTGCCCTGAATGGTCTTGTCGATCAGACAGGGACTTACTAATTAGTAAACCAATGAAGATTACGAATATGTCGTGGAACAATATGATGCGGCGAGTCACGAAATGAGAGAAAAGCGATGTAGATGAATGGTAACGATGATGATAGCATCAACACGACAACAGGAATTAGACACGAGAGAAACGTGTGATTGCAAGATCTATAGTTTGACCCGGGAAAATAAGTATTTTGTATATTCAAGTTACACTGGGGAGACCCTGATTGTTTTGTATAAAGCAAACACAAGGAAACAAGAAACAAGGAAACTATCTGAGTAGAAGTGCAGAATAGAAATCCAATCTACCTTGTAGGCCGGAGAAGGGATGCAAGGAAGGTCAAGTTCTGATGTCTATTGATCAACTGCTTCTGATCAATAGAAACTCACAAACCACACCAGATGATCTCTGGATCTCTGATCTACTCCTTTTGCCTTAGGTAGTCTCTGCTCGGAACTACCGAGAATCGCCAATGGAGAAAGTTGTGTCTTCACCAAAGGGGAATCGCTCTTACTACCAATGCTCAAGTCAAGTATCTCTTGTCTCTGTCTCTCTATTATTGTTCTTTGTTGTCGTCTGTTGCTGTACTCTTTTCTTCGCCAACTGGGATATTTATAGGTTTGATGGTATGTGGAGAAGGCACAGCTGTGATGACATATGTTTCAAACTTTTTCGGAAGATCATTGACTTGACCATCCCTGTGTTGAAACCTATATCTACGCACAATACGCGCATCTACGTATTGTGCGTATGAGTGACAAATGTGGGTTGGGCATGTCTCTGTTGATTTTGGGCTACATTACGCTCGTACGCATTGCGTCGTGTACAAGAGCGTAATAAAGCATGAAGACAATAGATTCAAACCGCTTTACGCTCGTTTACGCTACCGTGCATAGTGAAGCATAAGCAATGATTATTTTGACGATGACTTACGCTGACACACGCTGCGTTGCGCAACGAGCGTAAAGCGGCCAATATGTAAAGAAAGAAAGGCGCTAATCTATTGTGCATCTTTGGTCTCTCTTTGACTTTTTCGACGCTCATTATGCTGCCGTGCGTACTGAGCGTAAACTCGGCCTTAGACAAAAGACTAAGCCAACATACATGAGAAGTCGTGTATTACGCCGTTCAGGCCTTAGTGTTTTCCAAATCTGCTAAAGTAAACTACCTTCTAATGTCAGACTATGTTTCGCTGAGCGTCGTTATGCTACACTATATGCTATAGCGTAAATAATGGAAAGCATAGTAAGATAAGAAATTTGAAAAGGGAAGCCGAAGTCTTGACGCTGCGCATCTCCTTGCCTTGCCCTGCCTTGTTCTTCTTTCTGGAATTCTATCATGTATTCGTGCCTAAATCACGAATCTTTGCCTGAGGCCGACTCGCAATTTCCATGGTGTTTCAATGGCCCCTCTTTGTTGACGGTTAGAGGGCCTGCCCAAAAGACGTCGACAAAGAATGCGAAACACCGGAGAGGCAAAAGCACTAACAACGTTCATCAATGGCTATTCAAGTGTCGCCCTATCAACATAGAAGAGCAAGACTGGAGGTTATGGGGGATAGGATGATTTGGCAGGAAACAGGTTCGGGGAAGACTCAAACGAAGCAAGATGGTGGAAGTATGGAATACGTTCGTTGAACATGCAGAAATGTATGCATACTTGTGTTAGCAGGAATGCTTTCAGACGAGCATAACGCATTAGTCTGAGATTTCTCTGTTACAGACTATAGCAGGAATGCTTGGAAAAGGAGCACAACGCATCACTTCTGCGATGTCTCTGCTATGACATGTAATTGCGTTGTGTCAGTTTATGGACTTGATTGCAATGTGAGTGCGGAAAACAGGTGCTTGCATATGTAGCTTTTGTGTACAGGAAGCAGATGGTAGGTATGAAGCGAAGTAGGAGCTAAGGGTAGGATTATAAGGTGAAGAGGGATACGCTTCTAAGTGGGCAGGATAACCCGAGTAGCCATTTCAAAACGCTGTTCGTACTTCACCACTCAGATGAATGCACCTTTGGACGATATATTCGAAGTGGGTAACCTGCAACCAAAGAAGAAAACATAGGATACCATTGCTCGTCTGAACAACAGGCGAGGTTGTTGAAACGAGTGCTGACAGAGGTGAGATGAAGTAATCAGGCTGTGAAGGAGGAATTGTAGCACGAGGCCAAAGTCTTTAGCCTTGACGCTCAGCCCAGCATATCACCGCCAAAGATCATCAGACTTGGCACACCTGACTGGATATGTAAAGAACCAGCCAGATGAATCTGTGAAGTCAGGGCATGATAGCGATGATGAGCGGAGATCCCCAAAGTCGCAATTGATGGGAATTCCTTTGGGGCCCTGGGCGGTGGAACTAACCTCTTAGAGGTACCACTGCTGCATTGGCCGTGGTGACGATATCTCCGTGGGGTTAGTAGTATGCCCGTCGGCACATCCGAGGAATCAGTAGGATGCCGGTGGGGTAGCGACGCTGGGATTGTCCCAATATCCCACCCCGCTTGGCATGAAGCTGCACAGGGATGATTACACTTGGTTGATTTGGATGGTGGAAGCCTGTAAGTTCCAGTTTTAAGTCCTGGTAGACTGTCATTGCTGGTTTTAAGTCTCAGCAGACCATGGTCCTAGTTTAGAGTCTGGGCGGATCGAGAAATTCTAGTTTTATGTCGTAGCGGACGATGGTGGGGCTGATTTAAGGTCTCAGCAGACCGTGCTGTGGATGTCAGTTTTATGTCATGACCCAAGGACAAATCTATGCCGATTTTACGTCTCAGCAGACGGTTACTTACCTTTGTCAGTTTTATGTCATGACGGACAACCGATGCCAGTTTAGTGTCATGGCAAACGCATGTAAAATATGCCAGTTTTATGTTGTAGTGGACCTATACAACATTTCCAGTTTTACGTCGTGGCAGACGGTCAGTACCAGTTTAGCGTCGTGGCGGACGCGTGAAGAGTGTGCCAGTTTTACGTCATAGCGGACGTTTGTTTCCAGTTTAACGTCATAGTGGATGATTGTTGCCATATCTGATATTCACACTGGAGATGCAACTATATGTAGTACCGCTTTAGATATATGTGATTGATAGGGTTTGGTAACTAGTTGCCATCGACATCCACTAACTTGAATGCTTCGTTGCTGTACGCGTTAGTCACCAAGAAAGGACCCTCCCAGTTTGCAGAGAATTTGCCTACTGGTTTGCGAATGGCCTTGAGAACTAAATCCCATTTCTTGATCAGATGCTGCTGAAGATTGTGATGATGCTTTTGCCTCTGCTTGTCTTGATACTTTTCAATTGTATCAAGTGTCTGTATCTGCTTCTCTTCTACTGAATCCAAATCCATGATCCGAGACTCGGTGTGTTGAGCATCATTTATAATCGTGGAGAGGACCATTCTCAGAGAAGGGATTTGCAACTCGAGGGGCAGCACCGCCTCGGATTCGTAGACTAGGCTATAGGGCGTACTGTCTGTAGCAGTCCTACATGTAGTGCGATATGCCCATAGCACATAGAGGATCTTTTCGTGCCGCTATCTCTTATTACTGTCGAGCATTTTCTTGAGCAGATTGATGATGACTTTGTTTATTGCTTCAGCTTGACCATTCGCTTACAGGTAGTAGGGTGAGGAAAAAGATTGTCTAATGCCAAGGCTATCACAGAAGGACTTGGTTTCCGTGCTACTAATTTGTGGCCCATTGTCGATCACAATAGTCATCGGGAGACCAAATCTTGTTACGATGTTGTCTAAGATAAAATGACAAATCTGTTGAGATGTGATATTCCTTAAAGGAATAGCTTCTACCCACTTCGTGAAGTACTTAGTGGTGGTGATTATGAAGCTATGACCTGTAGAGGATTTCGGTGTGATGGGACCTATAATGTCTAGTCCCCATAATTGAAATGGCCATGTTATCTGAGTTGTATGTAACTCTGTAGGTGACATGTGTATAAGATTTGCATGACGCTGACATGTGTCGCAAGTTTTAACTTTTGTTAGGTAATCTTTTTCCATGCGTGACCAGTAGTACCCTAAGTGGCGAATTTTTGAAGCCATAACCTGTGGTGCTACGTGTCCTCCGCATAATCCCTCGTGAACCTCACCAACGATACACTGTGCTTGGTCCTTGTTAATGCAAGTAAGCAACACACCATCAAAAGAGCGTCTATAGAGAGTACTGTCTCCTATGATTACGTACTGCCTAGCTTGCTTGCGGATTGCATCTTTTTGTGCGCGTGTCAATTCGTGTGGTAGTTCGTCCTGTAAGAGGTAAGTTTTAATATTGTCATACCATTCTGGCTTGCTTTCTTCGAGAAGGGAAGATATTTGCGCCGCTTGAATGATAGGACCTGTACAATTTGTTATTAAAGCAGGACAAGTGTCGAGCAGATGTGAGGGCACGTTCAAGGCTAGCGCAGCCAGTGCATCGGCCAGTGTATTATCGGCTTATGGCACGTGTTGGGCATCGATGGTCATGAATTTATTCAGAAGATCTTTAGCCATATTGCAGTAGGGCTGTATATGTATAGCTTTGCAAGTGTAGACTCCTGTGCTCTGATTGATGACGAGCATCGATTCACCCCGAATTGCCAAGTGTCGAACATCAAGTTCGCTGGCAGCTAGTAATCCTCTGAGGAGTCCCTTGTACTCTGCCACATTGTTCATATAGGGGAAGGTCAAGCGATAAGCGTGGAGACGCACATCCTCAGGTGATAGCGTGATAACGGTGGCAGTGCTGCCGCCTTTAGCGGTTGAAGCTCCGTTGAAATACAACGTCGCCTCGAGGCCTGTTAAGACAGGGCTTAAACTATGTACATGTTCGTCTGGAAAATCAGGCTCTATGGTTGCTTGACTATCGATAGGTGATGTTACTAACTAGTCAGCTATTGCCTAGCCTTTCATAGAAGATTGGCCAACATAATGCAGATCGAATTCTACTGTGATAGCTTTCCAGCGAGCTATTCTGCTACTCTCATATAAATTGTGCGTAATGGTCATAAGGATGTTATTTTTACAGATGATGTTAACTTGGCTATAGAAAAGGTAATTTCTACACTTTTTGAGTGTAAATACTAATGTTAAGCAGTTACGCTCTACTTCATTGTACCTCGTTTCGTATGCATATAGAGCATGACTCAAGTAGTAGATGGGCACTTCCGACCCATCATCCCTCCTTTGACAAAGTAATGCTGCTAACGCTACATCCGAAGTTGCGAGGTAAATGTAAAACAATAGATCTTTTTGTGTTGGGAAAACTGTTGGTAAGTGTTGAAGTTCTTGTTTTAGGTTGTCAAACGCACGCTGACAATCTTCCATCCATTCGAAATTAATCCCCTTTTTAAGCAAATGTTGCATGGGGTGTAACTTGTCGGTTAACCTCGAGATGAACCGGCGTATAAACTATAATCGTCCTTGGAACCCGTGTAATTGCTTGAGGTCTGTGGGAGGCGTTAATTCGACAATGGATTTGACCTTATCAGGGTCAACTCGTATGCCAGTTTCCAACACCGCAAACCCCAGCATGCATCCGATTTTGACTCCGAATACACATTTCTTTGGGTTAAGCCGGAGCTCTTATTTGGAACATCTTTTGAGGACTAACCCCAGGTCTTCTGAATGATCCTCTGACTTTAAAGACTTGACAGCTATATCATCAACATAGTCATTCAGTCTCCCTAAGAGGTAATCGCTAAAGATATATGTCATGGCTCGTTGATACGTTGCTCCTGAATTTTTTAGACCAAAAGGCATCATGGTGTAGCAAAAGGTGCCCCAGGGAGTCATGAACGTTGTGGTTAATTGATGTTCTGTGCTGATGTGAATCTGGTTATAGCCCAAAAAGCCATCCATGAAGGACAGAAGTGCATGCCCAGCTGTCGTATCGACTAGTTGGTCGATACTTGGTAGTGGGAAGTTATCTTTGATTGTGGCCTTGTTCAAATCTCGGAAGTCTATGCAGATGCGTATGCTTCCGGTCTTCTTTGGGACAACTACAATGTTAGATACCCAATCCGAGTAGTCAACTGCGCAGATGAAACCAGCCTGATACAGCTTAGTGATCTCATCACGCACGGCTAGCGTGATCTCTGGCTTGATTTTTTGTACCTTTTGCCTAACTGCTTTAATCTGCGGGTCTAAGATTATGTTATGCTGGATTAACCTGGGATCTAGTCCCGACATATGTTCATATGACCATGCAAATACTGTGATGTTGTCTTGCAGGACCTGTTTTATAGAATCGTGCATTTTCTAGTCCAGTAAAGAACTGACTTTAAGCATTTTGGCTTCACCCTTATGCGTAACTATAGAAACCTCATTGAGGGGATCTTCGGTTATGTCCCTAGCCTCCAGGTCTAGCGTGCGCGTTGAATGTTCTGGCCATTCCAGGGACGTTTCCAACGTGGCTATGGTTACGTCGTTTAAAGGGGGGTTAATTTCCACTAGCGTTGGGTTGAATTGCCTAACTACCCTCCCGTATGGGCCTGTCAAAGTTAGTGGTGCTGAAAATGTTGCGTCCATTTTTGAATTGTCCTGCAAAATCGCCAAACGCGTAAATGATTAGGAGAAAGCATGACGTAGTGTTGTCGAATGTGGAAAGCTAATTGAATTTTAAATTTTGCGCAGAGGCTATAATTAATGCTACCCGATTACGAGGTGATAATATGTGATAGTTTAACGTCATTTCGGATAGTGGCGCATGCGATATCTGCTGCATTAATATCTTGATTTTTGGGTTCCGTTTTAGGAAAGTCCCGCTAAAATCGGATATCAAGTCGGTGATTCTCGCATATAAGTAAGTGGTTTTCGGTGAGAACGGGCTGCTAGCTATCATGAATTCGAATTCTTAGCTATTGCTGAGTGAGAGGAGAAGGAGCAGAAGATTGGAGTGTGTAGTTTGTGAAGATTCGAAGAAGTGAAGCTGTGAAAGTTCTGAAGCTGTTACAATGGCACCTAAAATCAAAAGGAAGAATGCAAAATTGGCCAAAATCGATGAGGTGCAAGGAAATATGGAGCGCATTTCGCAGGCAGTGGTTGAAGTGCATGCTTATGTTGTTTTAGTGTCTATTTTTGGTAATACTTCTTGCGTAAATGCGGATTTCAAATTATGGACCTTGGGTTAAGGCGAGGGTTTGATGGGGTTGCGTCTATTGCTGTTGTCAGGGACAAGCCTTGCGCTGTTGCAAGGGTTTGGGCGATTTCGTTATGGATAACTAGGCGTAGTTTGTAGGTTTTCTGTATTAGTCATGAAAATGTAAATCTAGACGTTGATTTATGTATTGGGTTTTCTGTACAGCGTTACGTTAAAGCCTATTCTGATTGTCTTGGATATTGTTGGGGTTTTGTGTTATATAAACCCCATCGTAACCAATGTCCCTCCCCCGCAAACGCAGTTGCATGGGAAGGCCATATGGTTTCGAAGAGGTGCGCTGGAGTTTCTGCAATTCTTACTACGCAACTATAGCATCATTGTATGATCCAATTTGTCCGGCGATATTGCCAGTGCCATTTTGGAGCACCTCCTGGTGGGTTCTGCATAAGGGATTCTGACTGTCTTGACAGACGGAGCCATTGATACTGGTCATCCCGAGGACTGAGAACCCAGCGCCCAAGGTTTAAGGCGTTTATGCTGGATCTAGGAGATGGCCTAGTCTAGTTGTTACCACGCCTATAACACTTTGTTCGTGGCTCGCCACGTCTCAACCTATTTCCAGAAACCACCAGGCACTGTGTACTACTCAAGCGGGTAAGCAATTGTGTTGGCTATATTGTTACATGTCTATTGTCTAAGTTTTGTAAAGCATAAGATAAATCTATGTGGTATGGTGTAGGTTTTTTATCCATGAAAACATGTTAGTTGGGGATGGTGATACGTTGTTGTGGACTGAAACGGTGATAAAGGCGTTCACCTCAACTAGCAACGTACGCACCTGTGTGATGGGGCAGATCAGCTTCGACATCTGTGAGTACCCCACCTGCTATGCTGAGTTTTTTGAGAATTGCCAGAAACTCGGGTGACTACATGATGACTGGACCCTGGATCTGCCCCTTACCGTTGAGGATGTGCATAGAAACCTTCCGCCCTTTCCTTTGCCATTTGGATCTAGTAAGACTACTACGTATTCTATTGTTATGTGGTGTAGTTGTACATTGTGAGCGTTGTGTAATATGGGTTTTTGTTTGACCTGTGTTTCACGCTGTTCAGTCAGGAAATCTCGGGAGATTACCCTTACAATTTCCAACCGCGAGGCGAATACTATTCTCTTCCGCTACGGTGACATCAAGGATGCGCAACGCTGGCTTGGCCATGCGGCGGCCCCAGTTGCGGTGACCACCAAGATCCAAGAAGTGAGACTAATGCACCTATTTTTAGCTACAACCCCTGATGTCCCCGCGAGTGAAATGCTAACCCTGGTCAACTCCTTCAACGAAAAGGCAGAGTATTTTTGCACGCGCGTGCATAACGTGCATGTAAGTTTTGATATTGACGCTGAGCTCTTCGAGGATCTTTTTGGCATCCCCTCTGACGGCCTTCCCATAGATGAGAAGGCGAAGAGGAGTCTCGACTGCCAGGAATGGCTGGAGGAGTGGGTAAGAGTCCCGAAGGAGCCTAAAGGGTTTCCTTGCGAAAGATTCAAATTGGGCATCGCCAAGACAATTTATCCCCTTTTTCGGGCCCAGGACTTCCCCAAAACACTCTCGTAAGGGAAGTTCTTTTCTATAGAATAGACCCGTATCATGCAGGAGGTCTTGGAAGAAGGGACCCAGCTCAATTGGGCAAGCTATTTTGCTAAAGGACTGCGTAATGAGATGGTCAAGCTTCATAAGAAGCTTGAGTCTCGTTTCAATGTGCATTATGCCTTCTACATAGCTTTCCTTCGGTGTTTTGCTGAGTTTTTGGTCGTATAAAGGAATGGGGTCTGGGTGCAATAAGACCGAGACCAGCTATCCAAACCTTGGATTACCCATATCCTCGGCACTACCCGTGGGCAAGATCCGGCGGAAGGCATCGGGGAGTCACTGTCTATAATGACCAAAGCTTTGGCGGTGCCTCGAGTGCGAGGCCTCGATAGTGTAGGTGGGATAATGCCTACTTACATCGGCGATGCCTCACATGGGAAACACCTGGCAGAAGAAATTGTAGAACCTGCAGCTCAGCGTAAAAGGCTTCATATAGCCAAGGCTTCTGCGGAGCCTAGGAGCAGCACGGGTCGAACTGTGGTGGTCAGAGTTCAATGGAGTAAGCCTCCACCTGGTAAGCGTGAAGGAGATGTATTGAAAACTGTATTGCGCAATGTTTACTTAGTATATTTGAAATGATATATTAAACGTATTGTGATATGACCAGTGAAAATTACAAAGCAGCTGACCCCTGAAACAGGGGTAGTGGTACTAAGTCGTGGGGAAGGGGCCTCAGTTTTAGAAGAAGATGCTCCAGCTGTTAGAGTGAGCCGCGCACAGACCCTTGTGCATGAGGAGGCCCCAGCTACTAGAACTGGTGACGCACAGACTCATGTGTGTGAAGAGGAAAAGGAGGCGAAAGATGTTGGCAAAGTCGCCACTATCACCGGAAGAGGTAATAAATGTGTTAGAAATTTTGCATAATTCTATTAATAATTAAAGTTTCTAACTTGATTACGCTACAGGAGAAGAGGATGTATCCACGTCCATTGCTGTGAGTAGGGCGTGGAGAGACTTTCCTAATAAGTTTGCCTTCATGGAAGGCGTTGTCAGTGATATGATCGAGCACCTCAAGCGCATCAAACTTGGAGCTGGTATGTTATGGCTGTAATGAGTTTGCGATATTATACAGTGGTAATGTGCCACCAATATTGATGATTTTTTTTGTGTTAGGAGCTTGCCTCCGATGGGATCCCACGAAGCCCATTGATTTGGACATAGTGGAGCCTCGATCCGATGGGGCAGCCGTGCCACGTCACATTTATAAGGAAATGCGTAAATGTGCATTACGCTCGACACGCTCCTTATGGGAGAGTAGGGGCGTAAATGAAAATCTATGGAAAAGGCTGTAGAGGTCAGAGTAGAGGGTTGAGTTGCTAACCAAAGAGGTCGGAGACCTGAGATCACGGTGCGAATTCCTATAGGCGTGGAAGAAGGGCGATGAAGACTGGCATACCACTATTATTGACTACTCCCGTTATTGGACCGTCATCAAAAACAACATGCAAACCAGTCGGGCGTTGATAGAGCAACGGATGTAGATAGAGCTCCTAGCTCAGAAAAGCCAGGATTGGAGGGACTATTGTGCAAGCGTGCAAGAGTGGAGGCAGAAGGAAAAGGACCACAAACATCTGTATAAGCGAGAAAGCATCGCTTATCATAAACTTTATCATGATTTTGCTATCAAGGCTCAATCTCTAGAAGTTTTCCTGGACGTCATCGGAGCTTCAAAAGCCTTCAAGAAGTTCGAAGAGCAGGTGACTGTAAGTGCGTCCTCGGAAAGGGAGATGACTCTCCCTGGGGGGCAGACTATAGTCCCTAAATTCTTCCCGGACCCACCTCGCTGGACTAACGTAGAGAAAGGGAAGGTGAAGGCTGGAGCTGCCCTAGGAGATGATGTGTGGTCGGACCTATCTGAGGAGGAAATTATGAAGTGCCTATGGGCCGGCCTAGACAAGCTTCCCTTTGCTGCAGAAGCAGGGCCATCACAAGTAAGTTTATGCATGAATAAGTCTACATTTTCTAATTATGTTGTTAATTCTTATTCTTTCTAACATGTTTTCTGTATCTAGGTGCCAATAGAGGACAAAGAAGACGAGCAAGCTGAGGAGCCAGCATAAGCGGAAGAATGCAACGATGAAGAGCATCCTTGCATGGAGCCAATACCAGAGCAGGGACCTCATGAAGAGGGGATTCCTCATGAAGGAATACTTCCCAGGAGAGAAGGTCCACTAGAGGATGATCCCTTAGAACTAGAGCTGGACTTAAGGGATACTGGTGATAGTGGCAGTAGAGGAGATGCGTAATTGTGGTTTACGCATAGTCTTATTGATGTGAAGTCAAGTAGTGTTTTGTGAATGACTGAAAGACATGCTATAAGACCTGGTGGTTGTTTTAAATATCAAGTAATTTGTTTTTCTCTTATGTTTTTATTTGCGAAACGTGAGCATAATTGTTAAGGATTTTGCCTAAGTTATGCTGATGAAATGGAAAAGCTAGTTTAAGGCCGTTGCGGGCCGTCATGAGCGTTTGTGTAATCTGGAAGCTAGTTTAAGGCTGTTGCGGGCCATGGTTAGTTTTAGGCCATTGCGGGTGACAACTAGTTTAAGGCTGTTGTGGGCCCTATGTAATGTAGAAAGCGTAATTGGTGGTAGTGTATACTTTTTTGTTGTTTTTGCGTATTTGAGCTAAAGTGATCAAAAGACATGAATGCGTACGTAACAAGAATGTAATAGCATAAAGAAGAAATGACAAGCGTAAACATTAACAATTTCTATAGCGTAAATATGCATTAAGCGAAAATGAAATACTAATTGTAAACTGCGATAATTGTTAACAAACATGATAGTGTGCGTAAATGCTGTTCAGTTCAACCGCTAATTTGCAATTGTTTCTTAATGGCCTTTATGTCTAGTGCTGCGTAAGGGCGGAGGGGCTTATGGTCTGACTCCTCCACGCTGCCATCCTGAAATGGCAGGTTGGCCCAGGCTGAACTTTCATCATTGGTTTCAATTTTCAGAGGGATTTGAAGATTGGTTTGATCATCTGAGGCTTCTATCTCCGAACCTCGTTCTTCCTCAATGTTGTTGATAGTTTTGGGTGTGGTTTCATCACCGCGTATCACGACCTCCCCTCCTGCGTAAGGTAGGTGTATTTCTTGATGTATCGACGATGAAACCGCCCTCAGCTAGGCTAACCAGGACCTCCCTAGGATCAAGTTGAAGCCAGGCATCTCCTCGACGACTAAGAATGTGGCATCCATTGGGAATTTCTTCCCTGCCACAAACTCGATACGCACCATCCCCTTGACTTGAACCCTTGCTCCATTGAATGACTTTACACAGGTTGTCGTCGTGGGAATGATCTGGTCGACCAGGCCCAAGCTATCCACGATGAGATAAGGAATGACGTTTGTAGCGGCACCGTCGTCCACATGTATTCTCCGGATCAGGTACTGACCAACCTGAATTGTGATGAAGATGGGTTCAGTGGTCACCTGACCTTTCTCAGGATCATCTTTGATAGACTCGTCGTGGAAGGTCAGTGAGGTAGGCTTGGGTTGCTCTGTGTCGGAAGGAAACATGACCGCATGGATCGCTTCCTCCTCCGCTGGTAAGCTTTCATCCACAGGTATGGATGTCAGCATATGGACCATAGCCTCACGGTGTTCTCGAGATGTCATAAGCAGGTCATAGAGGCTCAGTGTTGTATTTTTTTTGTTTTAAAGCCTGTTTAACCTGCGTAAACACGTCGAGGAGGTCCTTCTCTAGGCTAGGTTGTTTGTCTCCCTTGTCCTTTTCCATCCGGCCTAAGAGACAGATCTCTCGAGGTAGGGCAGTTTCGGTCAAAGGGTTGTTATTTTTCTTGCCAAGAGAAGGTGGCTGTGTTTCTCCACGTTTATCCTATTTCTGAGGTAGAGACGAAGGTGCAGAGGCCAAGGGCCTAGGCTTAGGGAAGCCAAGCATAGAATGGTCTTTCATTGCATTTATAGGTATGTCCTCTCCCTTTCGCTTGGGAGGCAATGGTTGGCTTTTCTGGTTAGAGGTCTTCCCCTGTGTGAGAGGAGCAGCTTGTGGTTTTGGCACCCTGATAATGAAGGGTGCCCTAGGCGTGGGCATGGACGAAGCTGCGGCTTATCTATTACTGCGTGACTGAGGGTGTATTTGAGAAGGTGCCCATATAATGAAGGGCAGCCTAGAGACACCACTGGCTACCGATGAGATGGTTGCCCCCGTTTGTGAGCTAGGAGGCACACGCAAAACAAAAGGCTATTTTGGCGGTCCCCTCCTCTCACTGTCCGTACTCACCACATTGATTGTATAAGGATTGTCGTTTGCGTTCAACGGGTCCTTATATACGTGCAATGTTTGGTTTTCAGGGCGCGTCGGGTTACTACTGTCTAACTTGAGTAAACCATCATCCAGCATACGTTGAATGTCGTCCTTCAACGCCCAGAAGTAATCCGTATCATGACCACATAGTTGGTGGTAGTCACAAAAACGGTCTAGCCTGAAGGATCTTGGAACTGGTGGTTCATTAGGTAAGGCTAAAGAAGGGTTCTTCAGCAGTTCACAATGCCGTCTGTGATGCTTCAGAGCTTCCTCGGACAGCTTCTTAGGTTGAATGTGCCTTGCCCCTAATAGCTGTTTCAACAGTTCTGAATGCTTTACAGGTAGGGTCATGTACTTTGAACGATCTTTACGGTCAAAGTTTGGTTTTGGCTGGGGGGCTTTTTCAGGAGCTGCCATGTCTTAGCTGGTTCCTGCACCAGCCGTAGCCTCAGGAGGCGTTGTAGGTGACTTCTTGTTCTTATTCTTTACGCCCTTAGTCAATGCAGCTACTGTCGTTGTTGTCGCCTTACCTTTGTCTTTGCCCTTGTTGTGAGCATTCCTGTAGGTGACATACGCTGGGTCTTTGCTGGCCTCCGCAGCATCTTGGATGCTTCTAACTTGAGTGAAGGCCTAATGTAAAGAGTTGGAGGAAAGATAATACAGATTTGACTTAATGAAGTCATTGATTGCTCCTTTGAATATAGCCAGTAGATGTGAATCAGTGATTGGCTCACAGATTTCATTCAAGGTAGCATTCCAACGCTGTATGAACCTCTGGACTAGTTCGAGCGGGTCTTGTTTCACCCCCATGAGTTGATCCAACGTGACTTCTAGCTTTAAGTTGTATTTAAAGCAGGTCACAAATTGTGTTAACAACTCTTCCAAAGTTGAGATGGAAGAGCGTGGGAGGGCTCGGTACCAATCCAAAGATTTCCCTGTCAAGGACATAGCAAAGACGCGGATAATCGTGTGTGGCCACTATTGTAACAACAAAGATTCAGATCTAAAGGTGTCCAAGTAAGCGTTGGGATCCCCCTCCCCATTATACTTGGTAAAATGAGGCAAGGACATCCCTGTTGGCAATGACAACATAGGGACCGCTGAGCTGATAGGATCATCTTGGTAAAAATCCATGATCTATACCATGTCTAACCCAGCAGCCTTAAGATGCCTAACCTCCTTGGTGAGGGTTTGAATCAGTAGAAAGGCTTGATCCAGACCTGTTGCT
>MNCI01010127.1:0-10164 GCA_015680685.1 Gnetum montanum | reverse complement strand
TACTGGGTTGCCAGATGTTAAGTATCACTAGGTCGCCAAGTCTCAAACATATGTTTGAGGTAGTCATGCTTATGTGTTCTCATGGATTACTAAAACGTATTGTGACTATAAAGCAATAACGGAAGCATGAAAATTATTAAAGTATTAAAATATTAATGCTTAAGTAATCTAGTTCAAATACTATAGGGAATGTTCAAAAATCTCGTCTTTATTGCCATTCACGCCAATGGGCATAGGTACATTACTGCTTGAATAAATAGTCGTACACTCTTCGAACTATGTCTATGGGCACTTGGAAAATAATCTAACTCCTATGGAAACAAACTCTGCATTGACGAGGCCACGTCAATTCTTGGAAAGATGTGTCAACGAGGTCATGTCAACAAGGCTACATTAACGAGGCTTCATCGACATGTCCATGTTAACAAGGCTTCATCGAGGTAGCCCAGTCGACGCAGTGGACTGGATGCTTCATCATACCCCCACAACTGAGTGAAAACTCATCATTGAGTTTGTTACAATTTGGAAGATATGAGGTTACTAGTGACACACATAGAAAAACATCTCAATACACCCACTAACGCTAGCAACACACCAAGTGCCTGAGTGTACAGAGAAATTTACAAAGATATGGTATTCACGGATAACAAAATTAAACACCTTGACAACAACCCTGCCAAGATGCTGAAGTTGCTGAAGAAGGTCATATAGTTCCTAGTGGCAGTGGTTCTAATGGGCCCTCACTAGCTTTAGGTGCATGTCATGGTTGAGGTGGCAGTTGTGGCTGTCCCGTGACTATTGCAACTTCTAGAAGCAATTGGAAAGCCTCCAATAGAGCTCTCATTTTTTCTTCTTTACTTCTAGGATCATTCACAATCCAAGCATCTTTGCCAATGTATGTCAGCATATGAACATCCCAAGGACATGGAAGTGCAGGGAAGAGCTCCTTTGAATTGACAAACCAAGCTACAAACTATTTTCATTCGATGTCAAATGCTTGGACTAAGGGTTGTAGCTACTGGTAGTCATCCATTCATTGGGCCAAGTTCTCCACACTAGAGTGTTGCCCTTCAAAGCAAGTATGAAGAACTTCAAGTTCCACATTTGCTATTTCTAGCTTTTACTTTATCTCTTTATGCACCTTGAACTCGCCCTCGTATATCAAATACGAGGTGGCCACTTGCTTCTCAAGGTCTAACCGTAGCCTCCCAACTATAAGAATGGCTAGGTTTGCATAACGAAGGTTGGCTAGTTCCATATATTTTGTCATTTCATTAATCTATAGCTCCTTGAGATGAATCTTAGTTTGGTTGTAGGTGTTTAACCCATCAAATATGGGTTACCATACCTCACCTCCTTAAGCTGTTGGAGGGCTTGATTCATCTTAGCCTTTGCGACTTGAATTTCTTTTTCGTTAATCTCTTTCTACAAGCCCACTTTGTCCCTGTAGTGATTTCTCACTTGTTCAAACTTGAGGGCCTCATTCTTCCAAGTGGCGATTTCAATGGCTATCTTCTGTCTCAAGGCTTAGAATTCCTCCATTAACAGGTTGTGAGTTTTGGTAGCCAATCTTCTCACATCGGTGTTTACCCTAGCCAGCTCCTCCTATTGTTGGCAAATAAAATCCTTCATTTTTTGATTTTTGAGGGTCAACATTGTGTAGGTGATGAACTTCTATGGTCAACCCAATGTTCTCCTAGAGAACCACTACCAAGTCCTTGTTTAGATAATAAAAATGGGCTTCCACTAAGAACTTGTTGAAGATCGCTTACTCCTACTTGTACTCGACCTTCTGAAGCTTGGTTTGAAGCTATTGAAAAGCTTCATCTTTGGTAATGTCATGGTTGAGTATAGCTGGATCAACAAGTTGGACTCTCAATTGGGCAACTTTTGCAGCTAAGCATTGATTATCTGCCTGAGCTACTTCTAGTTGCCCCTCTACGATGAGGCACTTGCCCTTTTCTAAGAGCAGCACCAAATGGGTTGCAGTGATGTTTTCTGGAAGGTTAAAGACATTTGCAAGTGGTTTCCTAGTTCCCACCACTCGATCCAACAATTCTTCATGTTGTGCTACATTGAGTCTACCACTCTGAGTACCTATGAATGTATGCACATCTCTAAGCCCATGTACATCTGGTACAGGCACTACAAGTGCATTGAGAGTTGTGGTGATCGTATCAGCAACCACTTTCACCGCAACTTCCTATCCTTGGTGTTGCATTACCAAGATAGTTTCCTCTTCACCCTCCTCCAACTGCACCAAGAAAGTAGTAGCATTCCCTAAGATTTCTAGGAATAATTGTTGGATCAGTGACACCATTACTTCTTAGGTGCTAGGGTCTGTTCTCATAGGCACTTCTGTTTGTGTGGCTGAAAGCATTGACCCTGCCCTCTCTGGTAGGCTCACAAATCGAGCCACTTGTTCTAGGTGGCTCAAGGCAAGGTGATACACCGAAGGATCTCCACCACCATTGGTTCCTACTTATTGCTCCTGTTGGCATAAAAGTGACTATCGGATCTTGCATACATGCTCTACGATCATGTGTGAGTCTGACCCTATTACTTGTGTAGATGGTGGAGGTGGTGGTTGCTCTTCCTCTATTATTTTTGTGGTAGGTGTTTTATCTTTCATCATTTCATGCCACGAAGTAATTGGAGCATGAAGGAGTGTGTCATTGGCATATGGTGTTATCCCTGCTTGTTTGCATAATTTTATGATTAGGCAAGGAAAGGGCAAAGCTTGCCTTCCATGTTCATTCTCCATGAACCATTTCTCAATTTCCAAGAAGAGTAATTATGAAAGGTTGATGGGAAATTTCTTGCTTAAAGTGGCACATGCACAAGCAAAGAAGGTAGTGACTTTGCTGGGTCTTACCGTTGGATTTAAGTGGTAAGATGCAATTTTGGAGTAGACTCTTTCTGTGGTAGTCAATGTTTCAAACTCCTTATGGTCTACTCCATAGCATCACTTGGCCCACTCGACTTTCACCTCATGGTTTGCTTATTTTAAAATTTTTTCCACATTAGCCCCAGTCTTAGGTAACCCAAGAGCCTACATGATTGCCTCTATCGAGTAAGACACATGGATGTCTTTGATTCTTACTCGTGACCCTAGCTGTCGATTTGTCCAAAAGAGATAGGTCTCCCCCAGATACCACTCAACACTAGACGTGATAATTAGCCACATGGGAGAAGTTTGCAGGTGAGTTCTAACTTTTTTTGATGCATTTTCTAGGAACAATCCAAAGTTTAATTCTTGAAGGACCATTCATTGCAGCTCTTTTGGCTTGATAGCATCAAGGTAGGCCTAGTCAAGGTGACCTCAAGCCATGGCACTCTCACCAGAGTCTTTTCCTAACATGATTTTTCTGTGGGAACCTCTTCTTTAGGGATTTGATGAATAGATTCCATGTCAGGTTCCTCATGGAGAGGGCCAATTACATGTGAGCCCTCTACATGCTCCTAAGGTCATGTGCCCTACCCCCTTCTAGCCCTAGGTTGCGTCTCCCGAGGTTGTGATGGTCCTTCCTCCCTTGGATGCCTTGGTTTTGACACCACTTGTAATCACAACATAACCATGAATTATAATGTGTGCATGGTGTCCAAGATGGCAATAATATACCTCTCATGATGGCCCGACCTTGCCTGGCCATGACAGTGACATGTGCATTTTCTTGGATCTAGGGTGGTGTACGTACCATTACACGTGGCATCCTAGAGTGTAGCTGAAGGGTTATGAGTTAAAGTGAAATTCTTTTGAGTTAAAGCTAATTCTTGGATTAACCCTAAGAGAAGTTTTGACTAACCCTAGGAGGCATTAAGTCTTTGATACGTTAATTCTTGGGTTAGCCATATTGACACAATATACAAAATCATGGGTCCCCACGATGTAGAACATACCTCCAGTAGCGAAAGGGTGAAGGAACAAGTAGATGTGGACACGCGATAGGAAGTTATGTGCTCAAGAAGAAGATTGGATGCAGAAAACTTGAAAAACTCCCCTAGAGTTATGAGCAAATGGACAAAATTCTAAAGCACAATGTGCGTATATATAGTAGTTTGGGTGCTGCATTGATGGGGTCATGTAAACAAGGTTGTGTAAACGTAAGTGGCTGAGTATATGGGGTCGCATCGACGTAGCTATTCTGCTATGTTGACCATCATTGACCGGTGAATGAAAGATCCAAATCTGCGAATATTAGCATAAAATTTGAGTCATTTGAAATCTTAGAGACTCAAAAACATCATGAAACAAAAAGGAAGGGATGTTGAGTGCGAAAGAAGAGTCAAATTCAGGATAACATCATAATAGGGAGCATGGGCGATGTAGGGTCCGATGATGGACAACATAGAAATGGGTGCCATGTTATATCAAAGGAGTAAGAGATTAATAGGCGGAACCAAAGGATATGAAAGTGGGTCCTCCCCATAGTAGGCTCAAGCCTTATCTACCCTTGCACATCTTCAACCGAGGAGTCTATGGGCCCCTTAGTTAATGGTCACCAAGGGTTAATACTCGTATCTCCAAGAACCAACCAAAGGATTACAAGTACTAGAAAACCAAAATACACGTTCGAAACATGAAACTAGTAGTGAGGTGAGGAATGGAGAGCAACGGATGAGGGGGAGAGCATGTGGATGGGAGCACCGAGGTCAAGATTGATATAGTCCCTTTATTAAGTATGTGGTTAAGTGGCTCAATGAGAATTCGCTCCAGGTCTGGATCAAGATCGACCATGTCTAGTGATGTCGCAGTGATGGACTAATACCAACCCACCCACTAAAGACATACACATGCCCTTAGAGACCAAATCCCATTCCTAATAGATAAGGAAAGGGAAGTATGAAGTAAGGAAGGGTCTTAGTTAGAGGGGACCATCAGGCTTGGGTAACATGGCTTTCGAGTCCCATAACTACTACTTGTAGCCTATTATTTGATCCAAGGGGTCTGCTTTGAATTCTCATTATTGTGTGTGTGTGTGTTTTTTTTTCTTTCTTTCTTTTTGAATGGGAACCACATCATGAAAGGATATATTGGTTGGTCCAAAGGGTGTGCTTTGAATTTCCATTTTTTTTTCAAATGAGAACCACATCATGCAAGGACATCTCAGCTTCCTGTTATTTGTGGCCATGCAACAAGAAGGAATCCCTAAGGATAGAAATGCACTAGATATCATAGGAGGATACATGATCCACCACATCCCCTGAAGTCACACCTTATTCCTTACCACTCGGATCCTTCCCAAGTTTAGAATCCACCAAGGTCAAAGATTTATTGGAGTTGATTAATGGAAAAGGGACTATACTTCTCTTGATCTTGGGACACCATAGAAATGTGTGAGTGGTCCAATGTCATGGACTCACTACTTGCTGCATGAAAGAAAGTGTAACTTAGTTTCCTAAAAAATAAAATGTTAAGGTAAGAACTAGATATAATAGGCAACCCATAATAAGCACATCCTCATTGGGTGCAACCATCACACCATTGCATCTTGTGGTAATAAGACGCCTTTATGAGCAAAAATAAATAAAGGAAAATAACTAAAATAAAATAGAATAGAACAACTAAAGGTGAAATATATTGATATATAAAAAAGAGAAATAGTAGATAAGAAATGTTAAACATATGAACAATGGTGTAAAACAAAAATGTGTAAACAAAATAATAGAAAAGGCCTGAGAAGCCAGGACAACTATTTTAGTATGGATAGCAATCTTCCCCATGACTAAACATGGAGGAGGAGATTCGAAAGATGGAACATGGTTGACAACGTGATGAAGTGGTAGCGATATTGGTTTGGTGTAGTTCATGGAAGGGTTTTAATTGTTGCATATTGACCAACTATGTATTTTTTGGATCTTCAAGTTTGTGGATGAGTAGGGCCTCGGATGGAAAGGTCTCAAAAACAATATATGATCCCTCCCACAGTGTTTGAAACTTGGTTCATTGCGGCACATGTATGGGGTTTTAATAGAGAACCTTATCTCCATGTTGAAATGTTACCTTCTGAATCCTAAGGTTATGACATTGTTTTTTATATGCCTTATGCACCTCATTTGATGATAGGGCTACTAATCAACTCTCATCTATCACATTTAAGTTGATGATCCATTCTCGTTGTGTTAGGGATAAGTCAAGACCTAAGTCACTTGCAGTGGATAGTGTTTGGAGTTCTTCTTGAATTGGGAGCATTGGTATTTTTTCATACACCAACTCATAAGGGGAGTAGCCTATAGGAAGTTTCCAAGTTGAGCGGTAGGTCCAGAGGGCATCATTAAGTTTTATGCTCCAATCCCTCCTATATTTGCTAATCATCCTAGTTAGGGTTTTTGTAATCACTTGACTTGTGACTTTGGCTTACTCATTGGCTTGGGGGATGATAGGGTGTTGTTAATTTATTTTCTACTTCCAAACACTGCATGAGTTTATGAAAATTAACACCCATGAAGTTATCTGAAATAATGCACGCAGCACTCCAAACCTGTTCATGATTTGTTGTTGAACAAATTGCATGGCTATGATTGAGGAATAGTCAGTGATAACTACCGCCTCTGCCCACTTGGTACAATAGTCCACCGCAAAAATGATGTACACATTCCCATCTAACATGGGTGGGATGGGACCCATGAAGTTGATGTCCCAAATGTCAAAGGGTTCTAGTGGTTGAATCCATTGTTGAGGTTCCTCCATTCTCATCTTCATCCCACCATCTCTTTGACATCAATCATAGAAGTGGAAAAACCATTGAGCATCTCTGAAGAGTGTGGGCCAATAGTATCCTATGAGCAAGATCTTAATGGCCATGTGCCTTCCTACATAATGGCCTCCATAAGGGTCCTCATGATCATCTTGGAGGACACATAGTTGATCTGCATCAGGGATGCACCATCAAACCAAGCCATCTGCACAGACCTTGTAAAGGTGTCCATTAATTTCCATGAAGTGCTTGGCTTTGTGAAGAAACCATTGTTTCTTCTGATGATCCAACTCCTTTGGTAGCTCTTGTGTAAGAAGATAGGTAAGGATGTCATCAAACCAATTCGATTCTGTGGGGGCCTCCTTTGTGATTGCTCTAGAAAAGAGGGGTTCATCTAGAAACGAGTCAGAGAGTAGGCTCTCCCCCTCCANGCTCACCATTGGTTTGTTCATAAGGAACCGAATGGCACTATGGTCCATATGCACAAACACCTTGTATTCAAGCACATAGTGTCAGAACTTTTCCAAGGCAAACACCACTTCAATTAATTCCTTTTCAATGGTGGTGTAATTTAACTAAGCACCCACAATACTTTGGCTTGCACAATGGATGTAATATGGACACTTTTGGTCATCCAACTATGTAAGCACGACTCCCAATGCATAGTTAGTTGCATCTGTCATAATGTGAAATGTTCTGGACTAATTAGGGGTTTGTAGAATTGGAGTCTCTACAAGTTTTTCTTTAGCGTTTAGAATGTAGATTCACATTCCCCAGTCTAGACAAACGGGGCATCTTTCTTGGTTAGCTCCACTAATGGCTTGGCGATCTTCAAAAAATTCTCGATGAAGCATCGGTAGTAGCCAACATGTCCAAGGAATGACTGGACATCCCTTACAGTTCCCAGCTGACTAGTAATACCTTGAATGAGTTGATTTTCTCAAGATCCACTCTAATCCCCTCTTGTGAAATTTAATTCCCTAAAACAATGCCTTCCTGGACCATTAGATGGCTCTTTTTCTAGTTGATTCATAACTTAGTTTCTACACATCACTTCAAAACTTGCTCAAGGTAGTCTAAGGCTTACTTGAATGTTGCCCCATAAGTGGAGAAGTCATCCATAAAAACTTCTACTCCATTTCCAATTTGCTGCTGGAAAATGCTGAGGACAAGGTGTTGAAAGGTTGCGGGCGCATTACACAGGTCAAAGGTCATCTTCTTGTATGTGAAAGCTCCCTAGGGACTTGTAAACGTTGTCTTGGCTTGATCCTCGAGCACAATCTAGATTTGGTTATAACCATTGTAACCATCTAGGAACCTGTAGTAACAATGCCCTGAAATGGTATGCAACACCTAGTCCATGAATGGAACTGGAAAATGATCCTTAAAGGTTTCCATATTTAGTAATCGAAAATCAATACAGACCCTTCATTTTCTATCCTTTTTTGGCACAATCACGAGTGGGCTGACCCATTTACTATCTACAATGGGATAGATGAATCCTACCTTCAACAGTTGCTCAATTTCATCCTTGATGATCTGTTTAAGTTTGGGATTCAATCATCTTTTTAGCTGTTGTCATGGCTTCATGAAGGAGTCAATATAGATTTGATGTTGGCATATCCTAGGATCAATCCCTGTTACTTAGGATATGACCATGCAAAGGTAGTCAAACACTTGTTCACCATCCATAACAACTTCTTTTTTTTGCTCAGGAGCAAGAGTGGCACTGATTATTACTGGCTTAACATTTTGCAAGAATGCATATTCCAGATTGACTGGTAAGGGTTTTAGTTATAGGGGCTCCTATTTAGAGCTTTCAGGGATCTACAGCTTTCCCCAATCAGTAGCATCATCAGTAGTGGAAAGTTGTTGATGTACCTATTCCAATTCATGTATGCTCCCCATATAGGTACATACAAGGCTCTCAGAGGATTCCATGCATAGGGTGCCACTATTAGAATTAGCGGTTGGCCACTGGGTGCCATTTTAATTAGTCGCTACTGCATATAGGCATTGTTGAATTTGTGATTCAATGGCACATCAACTACATGCTTGAATGGATGTCCGCTTAACGGACTAGAGTTGTTGCACAAAGTTACACCTGGAGTCACTGTATGTGATGCATGGAACACACTTCTTCTCGATCTTCCCAAAAGGATTTTTATTGGAAATTTCAAAGTAGAGATCTTGGAGTCCCAAATGTGCATCCACCATGCTGAGCCATGCTCTTCCCATTATAATCATGAAGTCCCTCTTGCAATTATCGACATGGATCACCAAGAAATTAGCAGGGTAGAACTACCCACAAATGTTGATCACATATCTTGTACCAATCCCAGGGGAACATTAATGGATTGGTCTGCCAACTCAAGCCAAATGTTGCTTTTCTTTAATGAAGACAGGTTTCAAGTCTTATATATATCATGTAAAATCAAGTTGACACCTAACCCTAAATCCAAAAGAGATTTGCATGGATTGTTTCCTACTACCTGAAGGTATATGAGTAGGTTTCTTGGATCAGCCAATTTTCAAGAAAGATAACCTGCCTTGATCCAGTCCATCACAGCATGTCTTAACATGATGATGTGCATTTGGATCGAAGGTTTCTTGAAGGATTGAGTGTTAGAGATAGATGAAGACATAGGGAACTAGCTGAAGGTGAGTGTGAGGGTGTGTTTAGGTTATTAAGTTAGTAAAAGAAACGTTTTCGTGGTTTTGATTCTGACCTACTCGGTTGCGTGACTAGAAAATTCTCGCAAGGAGATTGGCTACTGAACATAGTACCCATAAGGATCTGGCTACCAGTAAGGGTATTACTACCTTGGGGGTGGCATTCCCACGACTGTGGATGCTACCATTACTGGTAGTGCTCATACGGTTGTGGTGGAGCTCCACTTGGATAATATCCTTGCTACTGGTGGAACTGCCTAGAATTGCCTTGGGGATAAGGTAATCTCTGGGGTGTTTTCCTTTTTTCTAATAGAGGATTTAAATCATACACCCTAGACTCTTACAAATGTGACACCATAGGGCAACATCCCTTAGGATGTTTGTACTGGCATATGTCACATCCATCATCTTCCTCGGTGTTCGAGTCTGCAACTTGTTCTACCACAGTAACCTTCCCCTTACCTTTGTGGTAGGTACATTTAGCCTTTTTTCTCCTTCATTGATCCCAATCATTACTCTATTCTTTGGATTCTTTTGTGATTTTTAGAATACTTTGAAATTTTCATCCAAAGAATCCCACATCTTGTCCACCTTGGCCAAAAGTTTAGAAGTGAACTTTTGTATGGATAAAGTCTTTCTATTCACCATTACATCTAGAGATGATTCCTCCTCATCTTCATAGAATCAGACTTCCCTCTTTCGGATGGAAGGGTAGTGATTGTATTCCTCTGCACTTTTCCACTTTTGCAGTTCTCCCTCTTCCTTGGCTACCTACTCAATTAATCGTTGAAGC
>MNCI01010126.1:0-31344 GCA_015680685.1 Gnetum montanum | reverse complement strand
TATGTTCTTAATGTATTCAAGCCTAGTGACTTATGGTTTTGTAGTGTTGGCAAGAAACATGTCTTACTTCTAGAAAAGATCTCTTTTCCTAATCTTAAAAAATCTTTCCCTTCTACAAGATGTCTTATGCAATAACCTATATCTCAAGTAAGATGTCTTTCTCAATTGCAAGACATCTTCTCTACATATAATATGTCTCTTACTTATGAAAGATATCTTCTATATAAGGTGTTTACTCCTAGGAAAGACATATTCCTAGCTTAAATATGTCTTACTTAGTGTCATTAAATGGACATAAATTTGTAATTTGGGCATCAAGGGAAGATGAATAGTCACTCATAAAAGATATAAATAAGGATTAATGCCTAGGAGAAATGTAAAGAGAGAGAGGTAAGAGATTTATGTAGAAAGAGAGTGAGAGAAAAGAGAGGAGAGAGTGAGAGAGAAGCTCTTCTTGAGCATTTCTTATAATTCATATAGGCCATTGTGATTATGAGGGATTCTTGAGTCCTTTTCTATCCTTGGGATATTACTTCTCATAATTGTATGAATTTCTTAATTACAAGAAAGAATAAAGAGTTGTGTTTCTTTTCTTGTTTTTAATTATGTGTTTTTGTTATATTTGAAATCAAATTGGGGTTAATGAGGCTAGCTCTACACCAATTATTATACCTTTGAAAATTCATGTGTAAGCATCATAGATAATAAATAAGAAAAATAGCGATGTTTGACTCATATATCAAACTACAATTCATGTTTTAAGTATAAAAAACACGTTAAAGCATGGCCATGATGTCTATCCCACTATGATCTAGACAAACTTTAAAATTGTTATATTAACTTATGTGAACATAAATTGCATCTCATCTCCTTAGACCTTGTCATCACTTCAATTAGAAAACTTAATAACTTGAAGGCTCAATGGTTATCTTGATAACTGGAATTCCATGAGGGTTTTTACATGAGTGAAATTCTAGCTTTATTTTAAATGATTATACTCAGACTTCAATCCAAGCTTTATGAATTGAGAAACAAGAACTTTATCATTATCCAAATGATGGTCTTAATGCTAAACCTAAATAGATCTTACATTTAATCTCTATCTTTATAACAACTTGGTATCATAACATAAATAGTATCTTTCTATATTGAAAATCCTGTAAATCCCTATACAACCTCTGCCATCTTTACATCTTAATCCAAAATTTGCAAACTTAAATGTAGTTCTAAAATAAAACATGTTATAAAGTTAGCTAGATAAAAAGGAAATAAAAAAAATAAAAAACAACTAAATATCATTAAATTGTAAAACATTATGATGAATAAGAATCCACAAAATACCCAAGTTGTAAACATCTAAAATTATTTTCTAATAAAATTTTTATATTTTCTTAAAATACATTTGTCGTAATCAATAAATTTCTAAAAGGTTCAAAGAGGTAAATTTTGATGTCTCCCTCACAAGTAACAACATTAGTGAGAAATTTTGAATACAAGAATTAAAGAACATAGAATAAAAAATAAAAATTATAAATAGAAAACACTTGACATGTAATAAATTTTAGATTAGGAGACTAATGAATCTAAGAAAAATCATTATTTTGAAAATATAAGTCTATATATGATGAACTATATCTTGTATAGCTTCGATATCAGATACCTGATATCGAGATCCAAGATGCGATGTCGGATATTCAATATCATGGGATGTGTGCTAATCTATAAATATAATGCTTAGGTGCATGGTTTGGGCATAATTTTTATCATGGCATAGTAGAGCTCCTACAATTTTTCTTCCTCAGAGTTAGAATATTTTTCCAAGTGCTACAGTAGAAGTCATTGAGTATACGGATCTTTATTTGAGCACTATTGTACTTGAGCACAGTAGTATCTATGATAATAAAGATGAGATTTCTGATAAGCCTTGCAACATTGTGGCTAGATTAAATATTTTATTTATGCATTTAATGTTGTATGCAAACTTATTTAATGCTTTCAAGTAATTAATATTAATTAAGCTAGGTTAAGTTAGCTAGGCTAAATAGCAGTTGATTAAGCACATAAGTACGACCACTTCAAGCATCCACATGATGCTTGGTAATCCTAGCAATGCTTAATGTTTGGTAACCCAATAGCATTATACATGTTTAGGATATGTATGGAAAGTGTGAACGAATGCTTATGTTAGGATTAGTTAAGGATTAATTAGTTAATTATATTAAATTAGCCATTAAAAATTACTTCATTTCTTTATTTTAAGGAGTAAGAACATAAAACCTAAAAAATGATAAAAATCAGATGTCTTAGTTTCACTTAATCATACCTTTGCATTTCACATGTGTAACTGAAAAGATAATAATTATAATGATTAGACTTCACTTTCTAGAACCAATGTCATGTAGACTTAAGGTCTATAGAATTCAACTGAATTAATCAAGAATGCTTGCGATTCGTATGGTTGAGCATAGAATAATTCTATGCTCATCATTAGCACCATTGCCATGGACCTTTTTTTTGATATGTGCACTACCTAGGAACTTAGTGAAAACCATTTAACATCATTGGAATGAATCCTAAGGTCACATCATATGCCAAAATAACAAAACCAAATTATGGAAAGGAACACTGAGTTTTATTTTTTATAATCCTAGAATGTCTTCTTCTTCTCACAAAAGTGATTCTCCATCTAAGTTTGAAAGAACATCCAATTAGCAAAGAATTAAATAAAAAAATTAGCAAGTGCCCCACCAATACAGGGTGGTATATGCTCATCTTGATGAGTATGTGTTCAACTTCACCTCCATTCTACATTAGGATGAAAAAATGTAGTAGCAAGACCTAGAGGGCAACATTGTATTGTTGCCTAACTGATCCATTCCTATGATGCTCCAATGCACTCTTATGAGGTTGGATCTATAGGGACTTCATTCTAAATATGTTGTGCAGAATAGTGATGCTATAAAGTACCATGCCATAGATGCAAAACATAAAAGGGATTAGCAACAAGAGAAGCATTATGAAACTGCGAAGGGAAAATGGTCTGATGGCTTCTCATTCATGCTGTACAAAAGACGTGATGAGGGCTTCTTCTCTAAGGTCTCTCCATTCAATGACACTCCTCTCTTTGACTTTGGCCAAGAAGGTCAAAACCAAAATCTACAATCTACTATACATAATCTTGGCTCTAGCAAGAATGGATCCCATGATTGGAAGGGATCTAGGAAGGAGTATCATGATAGGGATGAGGATCAGCATCATGATCATGATCATGGCTATGACCATTGAAAAGGGGATAGCAGGTGTCGTGGTGATGCCAGTCCTCTTTACCCTTCACCTTCATCATCATCTTCTTCCTCTTATCACTTTGAATGCAACTGCAAAGGGCATGATCATGATGGAGGTGATTGATGAGACTAAAATGATAGTAGGGCCTATCAGGCAAGTCAAGATTTGGGGAATGGGCATTCAAGGAAGGTCCATCATCAAAAAAGTAGGAGTAGTAGAGGACATCATAGGCACCATGACCAATCTAAAGGCCATGATTATGATGAGCCTTTTCTTACCACTCAAAGCATGCTGAACATTGTAGAGGTAGTGAGAATTCCTATAAGGAATGTAAAGGATAGCTGAATCAAGAGGCTAGACATGAACAATATTCCAAACTTTGAAAGGGGATATAACTTAGATCCACAGAACCATCTTCAAGCCTTTCATGATGAATTTTCCTTGCAAAATGTGGAGAATGATTGGAAAAAGATTAGGCTATTTCCAAGGACACTCGTTAAGGAAGCAGAGAGTTGCTACCAATCGCTAGAACTGAAATCCATTAGACGATGAAGTAAATTGCCCAAAATGTTCAATGACAAATATTAGATGTACTCTTGAGTGTCCAACTTGAGGAAGNTTCAATGAAAAATATTAGATGTACTCTTGAGTGTCCAACTTGAGGAAGTAGATTCAAGGATGGAAACAACAGATGCATGAACCCTTGGACATAGCCATGGACTGATACTATTCTCTATTACATAGATGCTTTGGCCATGGTTATTCTCAATAAGAACAACTTCATGATATCATAGATGGGCTCTGATTAGAAATGAGGATAACTCCTAGAGTCTATGTGAAAGGGTAATTGTTAGAAGTAAGAGCCCATCAAATTCAAAGACTAATTAAGCAGGTAGCAAAGAAAGAAGGCAAGTTGAGAAAATGAGAAAGTGTATAAGAATATAGTAGGGATCATCCCATTAGAAAGAGGGAGGTCCATTTTTGTGATAATGAGTAGGAGTCACCACTTAATGAGGTGGTGAACAGAAAGACCTTGCAGATCCAAAAATTTATGTCTAAAATTTCAACCAAGGTAGATAAAATGTGGGATTTGTTGGATGAAAAATTTCAAACTAATCTAAAAATTATAGAAGAATCAAGAGAGTAGAGTAGTGATGGTGATCGTAGAAGGCGAAGAGAAGTTGAACATGCCTACCAAAGGAGTAAGGACAAAGCTACTATAGTAGAAGAAGTTATGGAGATAGCACTAGATGATGATGGTGGGTGTGAAATTTGCTAATAAAAACATCTAAAGGATGTTTTCCTATTGTGTCACACTTGCAAGAGTCTAGGGTGTACACTTTGAATCCTAGCCTAGAAAGATGGAAAGCACATAAAAGATTTCCTTACAAAAAACCTACTATCCAAGTGGAGCTCCACCACAACCATATGAGAAGTACCAGTAGTGGCAACACCCACATTCATGGGGGATGCCACCACAAGGGTATTAGTACCCTTACCAGGAACCAGATCCATATGGGTACTATGTTTNCCCACATTCATGGGGGATGCCACCACAAGGGTATTAGTACCCTTACCAGGAACCAGATCCATATGGGTACTATGTTCAACAATCCATTTTTCTGCATGACTTTTCTAGTCACACCACATTCCAACATCACTACTACCCTCTAGAGTATTACAAAACTCATTCTCCATCTACTAGAGGGAAAACCCAATATCCATATTACCCTTCTCATGCTTCTACATATCTCCCTCTATCATCAACCTAGTTACCACCTACATCAATGTAAGGAGAAATTTCACCTCAACCACAACAACACAACACAATGAGGGCTATTAACTTACACTTGGATCCTCAACTAAGTGGTTCAAAAACTAGATCATGAAAAAGACCTTTATTCTAAACCAACCACCTAACTAAACCCTCATATACCCCTATTCCACTCAAGAGGAGCAACATCCATCTTGAGTTGGTTGATTAGTCCATCACTGTTTCCTTGGAATTAGTGGAGGAAATTATGACTACCATTTTTGGGTGGTCCTACCTTGTTGATTTCTTCGTTATCTAAGTTAAAAATTACAAAGGGGACTTTCCAATCATCATGAGAAGGGCTTGGCTGAGCACTCTTGATGCATGATTGGGGATATGAGATCTTTTCCATGAAATCTCTAAAGAAACTATATTCAAAAAGATCGAGAGAAAGAAAGTTTCATGCATCACAGATAATGGTATAGGGTGCAACTGTGTGTAGAAACTATGGACCATTAATAGTGTATCTATCAAAGCATGTAGCCAATGTGCTAACATATTTGAAATTAAAAGGTGCCTATACGTAGCAGCCACAAAACAGGAGGGCACCCAGTGGCTGACACCTAATCTTGAAAGTAGCTCAAAAATTTGGATGGAACCTACTTAGAGCTTAACATGTACTTATGTGGAAGGCATGGATGAATGGGAGAAATTTCATCACCAATTCTCCATTGATGAAATTCATGATACCAATTTTGGAGAGTTGGAAATTCTTAAAAATTTTAAACAAGAGCCCCTTAAGTTGAAAACTCTACCTACTGGTATGGAATATGCATTCTTGAAAAATGGGAAGCCAATAATAATCAATGCAAATTTTCTTCTAAACAAAAGAATATCTTGTTGAATGTTATTAATAAATGGCCAATAGCCTTTGATTGGTCTATCTCAAATTCATAGGGATTCATCCTAGGATATGCCAACATCATATGTACACTATTCTATCCATGAAGCTAAAGGCAGCCACAAAAAAGATTGAACCCCAAATTAAAGAAAATCATTAAAGAGGAAATTGAACTACTCCTCAAGGCAGGGTTTATCTATCCCATTAATGATAGTGTGTGGGTTGGCACACTTGTGATTTTATCAAAGAAAGATGGCAAGTGATGGGTTTGCATCAATTTTTGACTATTGAATATGGAAAAATTCAAAGATCACTTTCCATTTCCATCTATGGATCAAGTATTTGACACTATATCTAGGCATTGCTATTGCAGTTTTCTAGATAGTTATAGTGACCATAACTAAATCTAGATCGTGCCAAAGGATTAGGCCAAAACCACATTCACAAGTCCCTGGGAAACGTTTGCATATCAAAAGATGCCATTTGGCCTATGCAATGCTTCTAGCTCATTCCAACGCCTAGTCTTACATATTTTTTAGCAGAAAATTAGTAACAAGGTTGAAGTCTTCATGGATGACTTGTCCTCCTATGAGGCTACATTTGAGTAAGTCCTAGACTATCTTGAGAAGGTGCTCAAAAGATATGTAGAGACCAATCTTGGGTTTAGTTGGTAGAAGAGCCATATGATGGTCTAGGATGACATTGTGTTGGGACAGAGAATCTCACAAGTCAGGATTAAGGTAGATCCTAAAATGATTAGGATCATCTAAGGAATTACCCATCGACCAAAAACTATAAAAGATGTCTAGCCATTCCTTAGACACATTGGCTACTACCAACAATTCATAGAGAACTTCCCTAAGATCAAAAAATTGTTGGTTGAGCTAACAAAGAAAGATGCTTCATTTGTTTGAACCAAGAAATGTGAAAATGCATTCTAACATCTAAAGGAGAAACTTGTAGAAACTCCAATTCTATAGGCACCAGACTAGTGCAAACCATTTCACATCATGATAGAAACATCAAATTATGCCTTGCAGGGTTTTTCTTACATAGTTATATGACAAGAAACATCTATATTACATCTAGTATGAAATACAAAACATTGTGGGTGCACAGCTACACTACACCACCACAATAAAGGAATTGATGACTATGGTGTTTTCTTTGGAAATNCATAGTGGCCTCCATAAGGACCCTCATGAGTGTCCTAGAAAATGCATAGTTGATCAACATCAGGGATACACAAACAAACTAAGCCATTAGCACATACCTTGTAGAGGTGCCTGTTGATCTCCATGAAGCATTTTACCTAGTGAAAAAATTGCTATTTCTTTCTATGATCTAGTTCTTTTGGAATCTCTTGAGTGAGAAGATAGGTGAGAATACCATCATATCATTTAGGCTCAATGGACAATTATTTAGTTATAGCCTCAAANAGAGACATGGCAATTAAGATCTTAATGCTAGGGTATTGCTGGCCAACACTTTTTAGGGATGCTCACCAATTTGTCAACCTTTGTGAACATTTCCAACACAATGGTAGAATGACCACTCAAATTAAGTGATCTCAAAAGTGGATCCAACCACTAGAACCCTTCAACATTTGAGGCATTGACTTCATGGGTTCCATCATGTCCATGTTAAATGGAAAGGTGTACATCATAGTCACTATTGAGTACTGTAAGAAATGGGTAAAAGTAGTAGCTATCATCAACTATACATCTTCTACTACTACTCAGTTTGTACAATAGTATATTAATTTTTGATAATGCAACCCACTTTACAAGCACTACCTTTCAGAAGCTCATGCAATGCTTAGGGGTTGAGCATAACTTAACAACACCTTATTGTACTGTCCAAAATTGTCGGTCTCCAGCTGGAATGAAACAGAAACTTGGAGATCCCTGGGCATGCATAGAAGACCCTACCTTCTCTTGAGAGAAAGCTAGAATTAACGAAGGCAGAGTACCTTGAGTGGTCCGCACGTGGATCAGGCAAGGATTTCCCCAACCATACACCGATATACTGTATGCTAGGTTATATGTAAACGGTGTAACTAATGTAAAACGGAGTGTAAACGTATAGGAGCGTAAACGTACAGGAAAATAAGTAATAAGCATGCACTAATTACCAAAAAAATGTAAAAAATCTTAGTAGAATAGATGTGAGAATATTATTGTGAGACTGAAAGTTACAATGCACTAGTCTAACACAGTTTTGAATCTGGCACAAGGCAGACGAAGAGCCCCGGTGGATGCACAGGGATGATTGTGTACTAGTTTAACTGCAGGCATAGCGTGAAGACTGTATGCTCAGCGTGCAGGGTTAAGGTCCAGCGTACAGGGTTTCTGCTTTGCTCTCTGATTTCTCAGCGTCTCTGGTTCCTTTTTTGTCTCTAGTTTGCTCAAAATCACCAACCCCGGTCTAGTGAAAAATTGGGATTTTTATACAAGTTTTGACGTTAGACACGAGTCTGGGAGGGAACAATTGGCTGTGGATTGCTCGAATTTTGGGTTGGGTGACATGTGGTGCATTGACCGAGTGTGAAAGAATGAAATTTTACAAGTGTATAGCATGCTCCACGCCAACGTATACTGCTGCACGCCAGCATATACTCCTGTACGCCAGCGTATACACGCTAGACATATGACCTCGGTGTACAAACTTGATTAAAACATAAGAAGTCGTTTGGCCTTCAGATTTGAATTCAGATGCCATGAGGATGCTACCTATAGATGTTTAGCTTGGTTAACCTTGATCTGACATGGTTTAGAAGAGCTTTGATTGGTATACATTGTCCTACATACTGGTCGTACACTTTGTACATGCTGGGCATATATGCTGGGCATACATGCTAGGCGTATACGCTGTATCTGCTGGATGTACACGCTGGGCGTACAGGATGTAAATTCTTAGTGTATGAAATCCAAAATGCATGATATCGAGACCAAATTTCAACTTTCTAGAGCCCATGATGACACTTGATGATTGCTCTGTTCGCATAAGTTGATGCTTTGTACAAAGTCTTGCTCTAAAGTGTTGTTTCCATGCCATCTTCGAGGGTTGCATGCCAGGCGCACACATCAGTCATACATGCTGAGTGTACATGTGAGGTGTGTATGGTGGGCATATACACTGGAAATGTATGCTGGGCATATACGCTGGGCATAGACGCTGAGAGCGTATGCTGGGTGTATATGCTTGAGAATGCATACTTGGACATATACGCTAAGAATGCATACTTGGGTGTATACACTGGGCGTATACGCTGAGAATGCATACTTAGTGAGGACTAAGTATCTTGATCTCCGAAGTTGCCATGTTTGATACCAGATGTCGTCGTGGTCGTCTGTGGATCCGAGGGAACTTTCCCTTGCTGAGTTCGACTCTACTTAAAGCTGTCTGTGGGGCCCTCAAGCTTTAGTCATGCTAGGGAGCATCATGACTTACCTCGATTCTTGTTGGAGGAGTACTAAGCTCAGAATTTTTTGGTGTTTCATTGGCCCCTATTTGTTGATGCTTGGAAGAATCGACTCGAGAAGCGTTGACAAAGATGTGCAAAACACCACAAGAAACTTGATAGAAACATTTTCCTTTGCCACCTAGCTAGACGTCATCGTACCATGTTTAGTGGTACATAGGATTGGGGAAATGAAGTTTTTATTTGATAGGGGAATGGGAACTGTAGGGATTGGTAACCAATCAAGGACTTGTGCGTGGTGAAGAGGATGTCTGGGTATGTGTGTGGGGCATGCTTATCTTCTTGGGATCAAAACATGATATGTACATCCTTTAGAGGTACAAGACTCTTGCTTGGTGTTTAAGAGAACTTGTTGGCATAACCAAATCCACATGATGATGTGTTGTGTTCTTTGGAGGAACAGGGCCCTTGTTTAGTATTTAGGGGAGCCTGTTGGCTGAGAGCCAAAGCCATGCAACGAGATGTTACTTGATTTTTTTAGACATGAGTGTTTGCTTTCGAGGCAACTATCGTCTCGTCAAAGGTTTTTTTTTTTTTGGTGCATGCTCAGATGCCATGTTATGGGTTGCAACTGCTTAAGAGCGGTGCAATGTGCAATAGTGTGTTCAATGTTTCAGTCTACACTGGGTGTGTCCAGGATGTAACTAAGTGGAAGATGTTGAGGGATAGGCGGGATATGTAACAAGAGATGTACTGGCGAATGGCTTGATTTGTCTTGTCATGTGTGTTATGAACAATGTATTACCTTGTTGCTGTGATGAAGTGCATTCTTGTACGAACACCTTTGAGTCTCATCCTGCAAAGACAACTCCAAGAAGACAAGAAAACTATGAGTGAGTAAGCAAGCTTAGCCTTGAATAGCTACTGATGAAAGTAAGGCAACAGGTTAAATTTCAGGCACTGTATATGAATAGCAACAATGTTGTCAAGATCGGCTGATGACAAGCGAGGTAGCGGCTCTAATGAAGTTTGAATGTAGCCATAGGTCAAGGAACCAGAGATGAAATTGCTAGTTTATAGTCATGGCTAACTATGATGGGTTAGTTTTATGTCATGACTCATTGGACATTGCTGGTTTAGCGTCGTGGAGGATGGTGCATTACTAGTTTCTAGTCTTGGTGAACCATGAAGAGGCAAACCAGTTTATAGTCTTAGTGGACTCTAGTGAATGTGACTGTGGTAGTTTACTATCATACTGGATGGGTGCTAGTTTATTTTCATTGCAGACATTTTGTGGTATCAGTTTACCATTGTGACGCCTAGACGAGTTGTGGTATCAGTTTACCGTCATGATGCCAGGATGAGCTGTGGTATCAATTTACCGTCATGATGCCAAGACGAGCTGTGGTATCAATTTACCGTCATGATGCCAGGACGAGCTATGGTATCAGTTTACCGTCATGATGCCAGGATGAGCTATGGTATCAGTTTACCATCATGATGCCAGGATGAGCTTATACGTGAGTCCATGCTCAAACATGGAACAGTTTCAAGAACAAGTGATTGGTCGGATTTACAAGGTCATTCCCTTCCATGTCTGCTAATTTGAATGTTCCGCTGTCGTATGATTTGGTGACTAAGTAGGGCCCTTTTTAGTTGGCTGAGAATTTATCTAGGTGTTCCTGAATGGCTTTGAGCACAAGGTTGCCTTCCTTGATAGGGCACTTATGAACATCATACCAATGGCGTTGTCATTGTCATTTTTGATACCATTGAATCTGATCGAGTGCACGTATATGTTCCTTCTTCATCAAGTCCAAGTCAATGATGCATAGGTCATTGTTTTTCCCTTCGTCAAGGAGTCCAAAAAGTGTGATCCTTAAGGATGATACCTGTAATTCCAAGGATAAAATAGTTTCTGAACCATAAACAAGACTATATGGCGTTTTACCTGTGGAAGTCTAATGCGTAGTACGATAAGCCCACAGTGCATATACTAACTATTCATGCCATCTTCTCTTGCTTTGAGTAAGCATCTTTTTAAGTACCATAATGATGGTTTTATTTGTGGCTTCAACTTGCCCATTGCTCTAAGGGTAATAAGGGGATGAAAATGAGTGTTTGATCCCTAGGCTTTGACAGAAAGTTTTGGTTTCGGCACTGCTAAATTGTGGTCCATTATCAGTGATGATGGTCATGGGGATGCCAAAATGGGTCACAATGTTTTCAAGGATGAATTTGCATATGTGTTTGGATGTGGTTTTTCTAAGGGGAATAGCTTCTACCCACTTCGTGAAATACTCTATAGCAGTTATGATGAAGCTATGCCCTGCGGAAGATAAGGGTGTTATTCATCCGATAAGGTCCAACCCCCACTTTTGAAAGGTCCAAGTGATTTGCGCTGTATGCAACTCATTTGGTGGAACCTGTATCAGATTATTATGTTTTTGACAAACACTACATGTTTTAGCCTTGGAGAGACAGTCATACTCCATGTGTGGCCAATAATAGCCTAAACGTCTTATTTTCTTCACCATTGCTTTAGGTGCTATGTGTCCTCCACATAGTCCATCATGTACTTGCTCGATGATATTTTGGGCATTAGTGCTACTAACGCACATTAGCAATATGCCTTCGTAGGATTGATGATACAATGTGTCCCCTACCAGTGCATATTGTTGAGAATGTTTTCGTACCGCGTCCTTTTGTGCATTCGTTAAATGTTGTGTTGTTTCACTACGTAGAAGGTACTCTTTTATGTTGTCATACCATTCTATCGCATGTGTTGTACTAACGAATGCAATTGGTAATCCATCAAGAGTATCGGTTATGGGTTTAGCACAACTGATTATAGAGCTTGGCAACATATGAAACATGTCAGGCGATATGTTTAGAGCTAGCGTGGAAAGTGCGTCTGCAATGGTGTTATCATTTCTGGAGACATGTTGTACATCCATGTTTTCAAATTTCTTCAACAAGTGTTTAGCTAGGTCACAGTATGGTTGTAAATGTTGCACTTTGCATGTATAAATGTTTGTGACTTGGTTTAAAACTAGTTGTGAGTCCCCCCTGACTACAAGTCATGTGATGTTGGAAGCTAATGCTACCTCAAGGCCCCTAAGGAGACCTTCGTATTTTGCTATGTTGTTGGTATAATGAAAGTGAAAGCAGTAAGAAAAGGGTTAGATCTCCCCAGAGGGATAGGTGATGATGGTAGTAGCACTCCCCCCTCAAGAGGTGGAGGCTCCATCAAAGTTCAAAATAGCTTCATACTCATCGGGAACTATATTTATCGTGCTCACGTTTTCGTCTGGAAACTCTGGCTCTACTGTTGCTTGATCGTGTGTTGGTGATGTAGTTAGTTGATTTGCTATGGCTTGACCCTTGACTAATGACTGCGCTATATAATGTAGGTCGAATTCGGCTATTATGGATTTCAAATGCACTATTCTGCTTGACTTGTAAATGTTACCGATAATGGCCCTGAGCACATTATCTTTGCAGATTATGTTGGCTTGGTTATGGAAGAGGTAATGTCGCCATTTCTTTAGGAAAAAGACAAGGGATAAACATGATCTCTCCACCTCGTTGTACTTCTTTTCATGGGCCACTAATGCATGGCTCAAATAATAAACAGGGACTTCGGTCCCATCGTCTCGTTTCTGGCAGAGCATGGAACCGATGCACAAATCTGACATGGCGAGATAGATGTAGAAAGGTTTATTGTTCTGTGGAGGGTACACTATTGGTAACTAAGCTAGTGTTGTATTAATGTGGTCAAAATCTTCTTCGAATTGTGGAGTCCATTCAAAATGAGTATTCTTTCGTAGTAAATGATTCTTAGGCTTCAACTTGTCCGTCAATTTTTCTATGAAGCGCCTGATGAACTGTAATCTACCTTGTAGACCCCGAAGTTCGGTAATATTGCTTGGTGGTTTCAAATTGATAACAACTTTAACTTTATCTGGGTCCACTCGTATTCTTGTTTCTGACACTACGAATCCTAGCATCTTGCCCGTTTTTACTCCGAAAACACATTTCTTTGGATTGAGCCTAAGTTCATATTTTAAGCAATGTTTTAAGATCAAATCTAAATCTTGGATGTGTCACTCTAGTGTTTTCAATTTAATTGCGATGTCATCTACATAATAATTGAGCAAATGCAACATATAGTTCCTAAAAATGAATGTCATTGCCCTTTGATATGTGGCTGCAGCGTTCTTGAGACCGAATGGCATCATTGTGTAACAAAAGGTGCCCCATGGTGTCATAAAGGTAGTCCAGAGCTGATGCTCTAGGTTAATGCGTATCTGGTTATATTCTGAGAAGCCATCCATAAAAGATAACAAGGCATGCCTAGCGGTTAAGTCAACAAGTTGATCGATGCTGGGTAGGGGGAAATCATCTTTTATAGTCGCAACGTTGAGGTCCCGAAAGTCAATGCATAAGCGAATGCTTCCGTTCTTCTTCAAGACAATGACCATGTTGGATACCTAATCAACGTAATCAACAGCCTGAATGAAACCTGCCTGATAGAGTTTGGTGATCTCATTGTGAACTACTAACGCTACCTCAAGCTTAACTTTTTGTACTTTTTGTTTCACGAGCCTTAACTTTGGATCAAGTATAATATTATGCTGGATGATTCGAGGATCTAACCCGAGCATGTCCGTGTAAGACCAAGTGAATGCTTTTATGTTGTCTCGAAGCACATCTTCTATGTCTTTGGCCAGTTGAGGTTGGAATAGTGTACTTAATTTTAATATCTTGATTTTACCATCAGGCATAGCGATGGGGGTTTCAATCAATGGGTCTTCGGTGATGCTATCAGCTTCTATGTCGAGGGACTTTGTCATACCTTTGTAGCTGTCTAGCATTTTTTGTGTTGAGGCTATGACTGTGTCATCCGTTGATAGACCTAAGTTTATGGAATTTATGTCGATTTCTCTTGTGATCTTTCCGTATGGTCCATCGATGGTCAATGGTGTGGATAAATGCTGATAATCCATCGGGCTTGCTCCTGCCAATAAACAGAGGGCAGAATGAGCTAGTAGGTGCTACTATGCGTTCCTTGGCAACGTAAATCATGTGTACATGTACGGTGGTGGTTTATCATCGTACTGGGACGCATGGTAGTTTAAGGCCTTACCGGGCCATATGTGGCAGTTTAAGGCCTTACCGGGCCGTATGTGGTAGTTTAAGACCTTACTGGGCCGTATGACCATGCGTTGATGACGTCTAGTTGGTGTATGAGCTGTATTGAAGAGTTTGCACCAAAATGTTCAGTGTGGGCGACCGAAATTGGTTTGCCAAGGGATATGATTTGGGGTAGCGTTCGTCATCTTGTTATTTTGTTTTGCATTTTCCCGCATTTTGTACTTTGGATAATTTTGATTAAAATTAATAAAAAAATGCAAGGCAGCGGTGGCAGCGGCGGGGTCAACACGACACTATATATAACGTAAGGCTATCAGTTATCAGAGTTAGCATGAACCTGAATCAAACTGGAGCGTGAGCGTAAACCAAAGTCGTAGCGTAAGCGTAAAGCACCAAACCCTAGAGTGACTGTAGAGGCTCAAACCCTAGCGTAAGCGTGAGCGTAGAGGCTCAAACCCCAGCGTAAGCATGAGCATAGAGGCTCAAACCCCAGTGTAAGCATGAGCATAGAGGCTCAAGCCCTAGCATAAGCATGACCGTTTAGCGTATAGGATGCCAGAATGAGCAAAGGCAAGGAGGTAGAAGCCCAAGGAAGGAAGGGGCCCGAGTTGACATTCGCGGAGGAAAGTGAGGCCATGCTGCAGTGTTTTCTTAGGCCTAGGATTGCATCATGGCTTGGATTGGCACATAGGTATGCTTTAATCTTACCTCAGTTAATTTTTTTTATTTATACTTCTTATCTGGCATAGATAGTTTTGGCAGCGTACAGGGTCTGTACTCTGAGCGTAAACAATTTTGCCAACGTACAAGGTCGGTACGCTGAGCGCAGATTCACAGCATACAGGGTCTGTACGCTGAGCGTAGATAGTTTTCACAATGTACAAGATCTGTACGCTGAGCGTAAATGGGCTTCGTAGCGTACAGGGTCAGCACGCTGGGCGTAAACAATTTTGGCAGCGTGCAGAGTCTGCACGCTGAGCATAAACAGTTTTCATAGCATACAGGATCTACACATTGGGAGAAAATGATTTTGGCAGCTGGCAAAGTCTGCACGTTGAGCATAAACAATTTTCACAGCGTACAGGATCTTTACGTTGGGTGTAAACAATTTTGGTAGCGTGCAGTGTCTGCATGCTGAGCGTAAACAGTTTTCGTAGCGTACAAGATCTATACGCTGGGTGTAAATGATTTTGGCAGTGTGCAGAGTTTGCACGCTAAGTGTAAACAGTTTTTGCAATGTACAAGATTTGTAAGCTAGGCGTAAACGATTTTGGTAGCGTGCAGAGTCTGCACACTAAGCGTAGACAGTTTTCAGAGCGTACAGGATCTGTATGCTAAGCGTAAAGGATTTCTCTGGCATCATGTACGCCGAGTGTAAATAGTTTTTTGATAGCATATATGCTGAGTGTAAACATCCTTTTGATAGTGTATACGCTGAGTGTAAATGGTTTTTCTTTTTTTCAAAGTATTGGCCTTCATCGTGAAATTTCGTTTCTCTATTTCATTTAGGTGTATAGCTGATTTCTCATGGCATTCTGTTTATTTGCAGGGATCCTGAGCCTTTCCTCCTGGTGGTTGAGCTGGTTGGGGTACTGGCATGGTTCAGGTCTCTTGATACTGATGAACCTGCCCCTGATTTGACTATTGATAACAATGGAGTATGGTTTAGGGAAGGGGCCTATGAATTCCTTGCTTTCATCCTAGACAGATTCAAGGTAGTGATATGGTCACACCTGAGCGAACAAGTGGCGCGGAGCATGCTCGAAGCAATGTTGCCAGGATCTTCAGATGGCTTCATGGTTTTCATGGTAGACATTGACGAGGGGCCTCTTGCGATTGAGGAAGGTCCCTCTGGAGGGCCTAGATCTACTCGTCCATTATCGCACGTGTGGGATTTATTGCCATGTGGGCCTCACTATCTTAATAACACCTTGTTTTTGGCTGTGCATGTGCACACATTATTTCAAAACCCTCCTAGTATGCTGTACAGGGTAGAGAGGTAAGGTCGTTTAGTTTGTCATTTCTATTTTTGTCATTTAGTGTTTGCCCCTGTTCTGACAATCATTCTTTTGCAGACCCCAGGTTGATAAAGATGGGATATGCATCAATGATGACGGGCTTGCACTGGCTCATACCGCTTTAGAGACCTTCATGGTGGGTCCCACCCTCCACAGAGCTATATTAGCTCAGACCAAGGGTGATATTGTTCATTTCCATAAACGATTTTCCAGGGCGTTCGCACAATGCATGGCTCATGGGTGGCTGCATGGAGATTGGTCACGCAATGGACTAGTTTTCCCTCGTGATGCTGACTTGGGTTTTGGCACCTCGAAGTCCATGACAAAAGGTAAGTGATGATATTTCCTAGATGCCTTAGTGTGCTTGTTCGGCTGTTGGCGGTCATACTAATGTTATGGTTTTAAATTGTGTTTACAGTTAATGTCCCCCCCGGTGGAGACCCTGTTATGATAGGGCAAACTGAAAGTACCCTGTTGATGAAGTTTGGGGAGATCAGCAAGGCACAGCGATGGTTGTGTACCAGTGTCCCACCATCTATTTTCTATTATTTGGATGATGTCGGCCTCATGGAGTTATTTACAACCCTGAGCACTTATGTCTCCATAGCTGAAATGATTGGAATTGTTAATTCATTCGACAACTTCGTCACCTACTACAGCACCCGTATCAAGGGTGTCAAGATAGTTTTCCATCTGTCAACCAAGTTCTTTTCAGACCTCTTCGGTGTACCGATAGATGGGGTGAATGTGGTTTTGGACAGGGCACAGAAAGAGCTCCATGTGGTGTGTGAGCTAGAAGATTGGTTGGGCATTTTCAAGGGCTCCAAGGGATTCCCTATGCAGGGGACGTCAAAGGTGGTGGAAGTTAATGAATTGTATCCCCTGTTTAGGGCATGGGTATTTCATAAATTCTTGTCTTAAGTGAAGAGTCTTGGAGTGGAAGCTGTGTGCATCATGCGAACCATTTTAGAAATTGGTATGCATTATAATTGGGCCCAATTTTTGTTGTCGGGTTTCCATAGGAAGATAGTGCGATTACGTTCAAACATTGAGGTGCAGTTCCATTTTACATTCGCATTCTTCGCAGGTTATCTACGCCGCTTGGCCAAGTTTTTAGTGATTCGTGCAGATAATAAATATGTTCTATAGGATCGTACTTAATTATCTCACCCATGGATTAACCATTTGTTTGAGATAGCTGAGTCCCAATATGCACCTGAGGGGATTGATGAATCTGTGTCCATCATGACAGAGGGATCATCTGGTACTTCAATCCATACACATGACAGTGTGGGTTGGAACTAGACAATGTGCCCTACACTACAAAGAGAGCTGAACGAGTCATCAAGAAGACCATCGGGAAAGCCAAATCGAAGATTCCAAAGCACGAACACCCTAAAGAGGTGGCCTTGACTATGGAAGAGCCAAGGGTGAAGCGAATACGATTCAAAATGCTTATTTGAGGTAAGTAAGCTTGGTGCACTTATTGTATTGTCATTTTCATCTTATTCATTTGTTTCGTTTTGATCGATTACATGAAACTAATGTCTTCAGAGTTGACTCGGGAAGTGAGGAGATAGGAGCTAGAAACAATTATTGAGGAGGAGGAAGTTCCAATGGACTTAATAATTGAGGAGGAAGAGGTCGACAAAGATCATATGGAAGGGACGGAAGAGCTGGCGGAAGACACCATGGAGACAGAATTGATCGATGACTGGGATGGTGTTGATGAAATGTTCAATAGCTTCCTTAAGGGAGGATTGGACCTTGGTGATCCTCCAAACCAGGAAGGGGACAGAGAACATGGTATATTCCCTTTCGTTTTATTGCGTTGCTTTGTGAATTTTTGTTTCAATCATGTGATGTTTTAATTTTACATTTTTATTGCTTCTAGAAGAAGATATTGAAACTAGGATGATTCCCACGATGCAGTTGGAAGTGCCCATGAAAGTGGCTCCCCCTGAAACGACCATGGAGGCTAATCCATGTCGTACTCATGAACCATTTACTTGGACCGAGATGCCAAGTAAAATGGATTTCGTGACCAGTATCATCGACAAGGGGATTGAACGTATTCAGCAAGCCCACCCTAAAATAGGTACAAATGTCTCGAGCATTTTGCAGCCTTCAAGTTTCACATCCTTTTTTTGCCATCTAAGATTTAATGCCTATTCTTTTCATGTGTGTAGGAGGCAAGCTGAAGTGGGATCCATCTGAGACCGTTAGTATTGAAAGTTTGCCTGCACTACCGCCAAAAGTTGAACAGATACCAAGGCCAGTCTATGACGAGGTGGTGGAAGGTCTTTTGCATAATGCCAAATCACTTTGGACCTATAGGCGTTCTATTGAATAGCTATGGTTGCAAATCCAGGCAAAGGAAAAAGAGGTTTTCGAGTTATCAGTTGAACTTGATGATCTCAAGGCTCGGTATGAGTTCACCTCGGTCAAAATAACAGGTGATCATTCTTGGCAAACTTCCGAGATCACTTATACTAGATATTGGAACCTACTAAATCTCCATGCATCACTGACTCGGAAACTAGCAGAGCGTAAGGCCCAGATAGACCTACTGAACCTCAAGTGCCAGGATTGGAAGGATTTCGCTTCCAAGGTGCATAAGTGGGGTCAAGATGAGAAGATCCATAAGCATCATTATAAGAAATCATTGAAGGAAGTATCCATAGAAAAGTGTCAGCTTGAAATGTTTGTAGAGGGTCTAGGTCTACGTTCTGCATTTGATACCTTTGTTAAGAATACAATTGTTGAGATGGAATCGCTGACGAGGGTAATTACGACCGCTTCTGGGGAGGTCTCTGTGGGTGAATTCCCCTTGAAATGTCCTACATGGTTGGCAGTTGATAAGGGGAAAGCCTTGGCGAATGTCGATCTAGGCCTTGATGGGACTGACTAGGCTAGTGTCTCAAAGGAGGAAATTCTACGTTGACTAGAGTTCAGTTTAGCGGGGTCCCCTATGGTAAGCATTGTGTTGCCATGAAATTTGTTCGTTGAGTAATGTTTGGGAGTTTTTTTTTTATTGCGTTGATTGTTTCTTTTGGATTTTGTAGGGTCGAGTCAACGACGATGTCCAAGAAGGTGGCCCCAATGGAGTGGGGACTCATGGTGCCAGCGAGCCTGAAGGGGACGACCCTCCCATCCCTGATTTTTAATTTTGATTTTGAAATTACCCTAGCTCATATTTTTATGTGAATCGTAAATTGAATGTTTTGAGTTGTATTGCATGGATGAATAGAATCAGTTAACTATTGTACTTGTCTAACTGTATATCACTACATGTATATATATATTTCTACATATTTTTTTGTTTTGGATTTTGAGTTTAAATGCAAACACGACACAACAATGTAAAATGTTTTGGTTTGTTTTGTAGTTTAAGTGTAATGCACGAAGTGAGAATGTAAGTAGGAATGTAATTATAAGTGGAGGATAATTGCGAAGACTGTTATTGATAACACAACAATGCAAGAATAAATTTGAACAATGAACTGGAATTTGCAAGGAAAACAAAGTGTAGGTAGGTGGTCTAGTTTAAGGCCATTTTGGGCCATGCGTAAACAAGGGAAGTTTCAAGTGACATGGGTGGATTTCTTGGCAGACCGACCATTTATGATCATGGCTAGTTTTATGTCGTTGCGGACATGATAGTTTAACGTCATTCCAAACTTGAATGTCATTTATTGATTAAGTAATTTTTTGATTTTTCTCATTTTAACGTTAGGAGTAGCGTTAACAGGTATGATTCTATATTCAGCATCTCCTTCGCTGATCACGTTGAATGGTAATTCAACCCAAGGGACGTCTGACGGAATAGTTCCCGCATTTGTGCTTTCCGGCGCTTTTGCATGTATTGTGGTTTCCGTGTCAGTTGTAGTTTCTAAGTGACGTTGTATATGTACAATTTCAGGCCCGAGTATTTCTGTGTCGGGTAAATTTTCCTTTGCATCTAAGAGATTATCACCTACTAGTTGCGTACATCTTTGTTGTTCATTTGTATCATCTTGTTTAGGCTCTTCGAGCTTAACCTCTGAGCCTTGATCTGTGTCTATATGTGATGAGATGGTAGGTGTAGCAGCCTCCCCATGTATAATGATTTCTCCACCTTCATAAGGTAGGTGAATCTCTTTGTGTATGGGGGAAGAGAATGCTTTCAGTTGGGCTAACCAGGGCCTTCCCAATATTAAATTGAACTCTAGCATTTCATTGATGATCACAAAGTCGGCAGATGTGGGGAATTGATCCCCTGCTATAAAGTCTAAAGTCACGGTGCCTTTAACTATTACGCGTGATCCACTGAACGACTTCAAGCACGTGGTGGCGGTTGGTCTTATTAGCTCCGTAAGCCCCAATTGTTCGATGATGGGATATGGCACTACGTTTGTAGCGGCTCCATCATCTACATGCACTCTATGTATCTTAAATTGATTTATTCGTATCGTTATGAACATAGGTGTGGTTGTTACCTCTCCCATTTTCTCATCCACTTTGATGTTGTCATTGTGGAAACTTAATGGCTTAGGAGTTGACCCTTGAGGCAAGTACATTACCGCATGAATTGAAGGTTCATTTGGAGATAATTCTTCGCTTACTAGGATGGAAGTCAACATGCGCACTAGGGCTTTGCAATAGATTTGAGATGTTAACACCAAGTCGTATAAGCTCAATGAAGTGTTTTTTTGTTTAAGTGCGTGCGTGACTTGTGTTAGAGCTATTTCTAGATCTCTACTATTGGGCGTATGTTTGTCGGTAATGATTTGGTCCATCGGGCCCAACAGTTTTATTTCATGCATAGTTGGTTTGTCATTTTTACTTGGAATCGTTGATTTGGACATATCATGTTTTCTGGATGATTCACCCTCATAGCCTATGTTTGGTTTATTGTTAGGTGATGTCATGGGTCTTGCATTTAGCGGGGTAAGCTTGGGAGGTCCTAAGGCTAGTCGTTGACACTCCTTCTCCAAGCGTTCGCGTGTAAGCTTGTCTGCTATGCGTTCTCGTGTGTGGCATGGGAGTACAGTTGGTTTTGGAACCTCAGGTTGCTTTGGAATTTGTACTACGTATGGAGTAGGATGGGGTTGCAGTTGGATGGTTGCATGCAGTTGAGTGTCAGGCTAGCTAGGCATCTTGATGATATAGGGGGTTGGTTTATTCTATGTATGCGAAGTGGAGGACTGGTGGTCACTAGGATGTTCGGGTGTCCTAACGACATATGGAGTTGGCCTAGCTGGAGGTTGTACCTCTGCTGTTGCGACTGCAGGTGATATTCAGACTACGTAGGGAGTGGGTCGAATAGGAGGTGTTTGTGTGTTTGCGGTAGTAGTGGCGGGAGGTACACGCACCACGTATGGTTTTTCACATGTTGGTGTGATAGAAGTTGCTACAGTGGGGGGTATTCGAATGACATAAGGTTTCTGTGGGGAGTATGATGGTTGAGGCACAGATGTTTATATAGTGGGAGGAATATGCACTACAAATTATTTCTTAGGTACTTGCTGCTCATGATCAGAGTGTACGCTGTTAATGCTAGGTATTTCTGGTTCGTTATCAAAGTAGATGGTGTTAATTACATATGGTGCTTCTTTAGAATTTAGAAGATCCTTATATACACCCATGGCCTAGTTTTGTGGTTGGACTGGGTTGGCTTCATCAAAATTGATTTGACCTCCGTCGATCATCCGTTGGATATCTTGTTTTAGGGTGAAACAATAATCAGTGCCATGCCCATTACGTTGATTATAATCACAAAAATGGTCCATTCTAAAGCCTTTTGGTATTGGGGGCTCATCTGGCGTTGCTAGGCTTGGGTTCTGAACCAGTTGATAGAACCGATCATGCCTTTGGATCACTACAGGGGAAAACTGTTTATGTTTCATCATTCCGGCTTTCAAGAGTTGGTCGAATAGTTGCGATGGCTTCATGGGCAATGGAGTGTATTGAGAGGGGCCCTTCCTCTCGAAGTTTCTCGTACGACCTGGTGTTGGGTTTTGTGATGTGGATGATTCAGGTGCCATCGCAGGAGTGGGTTTAGCGTAATTAACAGGGGCAACAGGTAGTTTGCTTTGTTGTCCCACATTTGCTTATTGTGTTTCCACTACTGTTGCTATAGTTGTTTTAACTTTTCTTTATCTTTCTTACTATGTTGATTCTTAAAGGCTCAATATGCAGGATCATGGCTGTTTTGGGCTGCCTCCTCTATGTTCTTAATCTATACAAACGCTTGACTTAGAGTGCGTGCATTGAGATAATATAGTTTGGATTTGACAAAATCGTTGACAGCCCCTTTTAGAATGGTGAGGAGATACGTCTCCGAGATCGGCTCGTGGAGCTCATTGAGAGCAGCACTCCACCGTTGGATGAATTTTTGGACAGGTTCAAGGGGTTCTTGCTTGACCTATATGAGGCTGTCAAGTGTTGCTTCAGGCTTCAAGTTATACTTGAACCTGGTGACGAATTGGTGTAACAAATCTTCCAGAGAAGATATTGAATTTCGTGGCAAGGCTCGATACCAATCAAGTGTTCTCCCTGCGAGGGACATGGGGAACACTCACAGAATAGCATGTGGCCATGCCTGAAGTAGCGCGCATTCTAGTGTAAACGTTATGAGGTGAGTGTTGGGGTCTGTCTCCCCATTGTATTTAGTTAGCGTGGGTAAGGATACACCCTTGGGTAGTGTTAGAGGCGGAACCGAAGAGCTGATGGGATCATCATGATAGAAGTCCACTACCTTCAGCTCTCCGTCGAGGGCTATTTTCAGGCGTTTGACCTCATCAGTTAGCTCCTGTATTAGCTTTTTGGCATCAGCCTAGTCTTGGGCACTAGGTGAGATAGCAGGTTGGGGATGTTGTACAGTGTATAGGTTAGATTGCTGGACAGTGGGATGGAAGGAAGAAAGTTTTGTGGTTGGAAGCTATACTTACGGAATATTTGTAACAGGTGGTGCTAGGGGCAGCACATTGTAGGTAAGGGGTTGCTGTTATTGCTGCGGTTGTACTTGAGGGATGTTAGCTGGTAAGATTGTGTGAGGCGGTATGTTATAGTGGGGGGCTTGATGTGATTGAGCACCAATTGCTGCCCATTGCCCGGTCATGCCTTGTGTAGGAATCCCCTAAACTTGTTGGGTTACAGTTGTAAAGGGTGCTCCTTAGGTTGGGATCCGTAGTATGTAATGAGTGGATGTAGAAGCTGGTATTACATGCAACATCCTGATCACTCGAGGCAGAAAGGTTGCTCCTACATCATTTTGAGGAGTTTGTATTTGCGAGAGTGGAGATATTATTGCAACGGGTGGAATAGCAAGGGGAAGCATGTTGAGTTGCACGTCGGTTATAGGAGGGATATGGATAAGTGTGGATGATTCTTGTAGAGGTATTTGTGCTTGGGTGATTTTAAATGGTTGGAGGGACGTAACTTCCCCTATGGCTGGATGAAACAACGGGTTTGCATAGGTCTATGGATGAAGAGTATGATATGAATCTTCATGCTCGGATTGAGCTGCGAAGTCATCTTCCTCTTTCAATTGAGGATTTGCCAAAGACTGGTCTAGAGACTAACTCCTTTGTAGGAGGAGTTGTGAGATCAGCTCAGAGTAGTGCTCTGGGAGAGGGATGATATCATACGGGGAAGGGATGAACTCATGTCCTCACCTATAGAAGAGTTCGTAATATCTCTTAACCTTCATCTCGGTTTGGTCTATGGCTAAGCTAGCTTGTATTTTTAAGCATATGAAATTGTATTGCTCCTGAGTTATAATATTAAACGATGGGTTCCTCCCTTGCAATCTGAGAGACCGACGAGGCCCCACTGTGGGTTGTACTACAGGTTGTTGAGCAGCCATGGTGCCCACAATGTTTGTGACTAGCTTGGTTGTAGCGTTGGGGTTTGTAGTGTTCATGATGAATGGTTGTGAATATGACACAGTGGAAGGGATACAAAACTAGTATACTTAGTATGGCGTAAACCTACATTCACTGCGTACAGCATGTAGACTGGATCTCAGCGTATAGTCTTCAATGACCAGTGTATAGTGACAGCGTATAGGTATACGTTAAAACATGTAGGTAGGGCAGCGTACAACATATACTGCACAGCATAGATAAAGTCTATGGCGTACAGCGTACAACGTATACTAAGCAGTGTAGACAGAGTCTACAGTGTATAGCGTACAGCATATACTCAGTAGAGTAGACAGAGTTTACAGCATATAGTGTACAGTGTATACTAAGTAGCATAGACGGAGTCTACAGCATACAGCGTACAGCGTATACTCAGTAGCGTAGATAGAGTCTACAGCGTACAACGTACAGCGTATACTAAGCAGCGTAAACAAAGTCTACAATGTACAGCGTGTACTGAGCAGCGTAGATAGAGTCTACAGTGTACAACATACAGTGTATACTGAGCAGCGTAGACAGAGTCTACAGCATACAGCATGTACTGAGCAGCATAGACAAAGTCTACAACATACAACGTATACTTAGCAACGTAGACAGAGTCTACAGCGTATAGCGTACAACGTAGACAGAGTCTACAGCGTACAGCGTACAACATATAGCGTATATTGAGTAGCGTAGACGCTGGGAATTCTGTAGAACGGGCTGTCGATCGGGAATTTCAGATTGGGTTTAGTGTTGATGCGGTGTGAGTCTGGGAAGATCGGGGTATGAGAGCACAGTAAGTTTTAAGCAGTTTCAGGCCCTCCTTCTAGTGCCATTTTCTATACTGTCCAAAATTGTCAGTCTCCAGCTAGAATGAAACAGAAACTTGTAGATCCCTGGGCATGCACAAAAGACCCTACCTTCGCTTGAGGGCAAGCTGGAATTAACGAAAGCAGAGTACCTTGAGTGACCACACGCAGATCAGGCAAGGATTTTCCCAAACGTACACTGATATACTGTACGCTGGGTTATAAGTAAATCGTGTAACTAATGTAAAACGGAGCGTAAACGTATAGGAAAATAAGTAATAACCATGTAATAATTACCAAAAAACTGTAACAAATCTTAGTAGAATAGATGTGATAATATTATTGTGAGACTGAAAGTTACAATGCACCGGTCTAATGCAGTTGTGAATCTGGTACAAGGTGGACGAAGAGCCTCGGTGAATGCGTAGGGATGATTATGTACTAGTTTAACTGCAGACACAGCGTGAAGGTTGTATGCTCAGCGTGCAGGGTTAAGGTCTAGCGTACAGGGTTTCTGCTTTGCTCTCTAATTTCTCAGTGTCTCTGGTTCCTCTTTTGTCTTTGGTTTGCTCAAAATTGCCAACCCCGGTCTAGTGAAAAATTGGGGTTTTTATACAAGTTTTGACGTTAGACACGGGTCTGAGAGGGGACGATTGGCTATGGATTGCTGGACTTTCAGGTTGGGTGACATGTGGCGCATTGACCGAGTGTGAAAAAATGAAATTTTACAAGTGTACAATGTGCTGCACGCCAGCGTATACTGCTGTACGCCAACGTATACACGTTGGACGTATGACCTCGGCATACAGACTTGATGAAAACAAAAGAAGTCGTTCGGCCTTCAGATTTCAATTCGGATGCCATGAGGATGCTGCCTGTAGATCTTCAGCTTGGTGAACCTTGATCTGACATAGTGCAGGAGAGCTTTGATTGGTATACATTGTCCTACATGCTAGTCGTACATTTTGTACATGCTGGGCGTATACGCCAGGTGTATACGTTGGGCATCTACGCGGGGCGTACACGCTGTATCTGGTGGGCGTATATGCTGGGCGTACAGGATGTAAATGCTTAGCGTATGAACTCCAAAATGCATGATATCGAGACCAAAATTTGACTTTTTGGAGACCATGATGACACCTGATGATTGCTCTGTTTGCGTAAGTTGATGCTTTGTACAAAGTGTTGCTCTGAAGTGTTGTTTCCATGCCATCTTCAGGGGTTGCATGCTGGGCGCACACGTCAGTCATACATGCTGAGCGTACATGTGAGGCATGTACGCTAGGTGTATATGCTGGTCATATACGCTAGAGATGTATGCTTGGTGTATACGCTGGGTGTATACGCTTGAGAATGCATACTTGGGCATATACGCTGAGAATGCATACTTGGGCATATACGCTGAGAATGCATACTTGGGCATATATGCTGAGAATGCATACTTAGTGAGGACTAAGTATCTTGAGCTCTGAAGTTGCCATGTTTGATACCAGATGTCTTCGTGGTTGTCTGCGGATCCCAGGGAACTACCCCTTGCTGAGTTCGACTCTGCTTGAAGCTGTCTGTGAGGCCCTCAAACTTTAGTTATGCTGGGGAGCGTCATGACTTAGCTTGATTCTTGTTAGAGGAGTACTAAGCTTAGAATTTTGTGGTGTTTCACTTATGATTCTCAAGCCAATAGTTAAGCTGAGGTTACAAATAGGGAACTCACTAAAATCTTAATGAGAATAGTTAGAAAATATAGGAGATACTAGAGCACAAAACTCAATGATGCTCTCTAGGCCTATCACTTCACCTAAAAGCTCCCTATAGGCTACTCTCCTTATGAGCTAGTGTATAGAAAACTACCAACTCTTCCTATTTAATCTAAGATCCATATACTTTTCACGTCTTGTGACCTTGACCTTGACCTTGACTTAAGTTTAGCATGAAAGGAAAGATTAATGAATCTCAACCTACTAAAAAAATTGATTTATGGCCCTATCATCTAACGAGTTGCGCAAGGCATTCAACAAAAAGTGCTATGACCTTAGAATTAGAAAAGTCAAATTTCAACAAGCAGATAAGGTCCTCTACTAGAACCCCACACATGTGCCACAACAAACCAAGTTGCAAACACTATGGAAAGACCCTTACATGATTTATGAAACCTTTCCTTCTAGGGCCATGTTAATCTACAAACCTAAGAGCCCAAACAAAAAGTAGCTAGTCAATACACAATAAGTCAAACCTTTTCATGATCCTAAGTAAGCCAATGTCACAAAAGCCTCATCATATGGACAACCATGCTCCATTTTTTGAATCTCCTCATTTCAACTTAGTCATGGGGGAGATGGCCATCCATGCTAGCCATTATAGTGGCTTCTTGATTTTTCATCTTTTTGTTTTACACCTTGTTATTTTCACAAATTTTTTTATGCCTTCTTTATCTTATGCCTTTTTGTTTTTACTTTATTAATTTTAGAAATTTTAGAGTCTTAAAATTTTAAAATTTGAGAGTCTTAAAATTTTAAGTTGGATCTCATGTGTTAAGGAAAAGAATAGGGGGCTAAGAGAAATACTGTAGAAACTATAAAACAGAAACACTATTAGACATAAAGTAATAGAAAGCTCAAAGAATTACACAACATCTGTTATGACACATAACGTTTTCGGGGACTTTCACCCCTCATCAATGTGTTTAGGCAATGCGGCCAGGCAGCTGAAGCTGCAAAGGCAAGGGAATGAGCATGCCAGTACATGTATAAATAATGTCCCAACTTCAAAAATTGGAAACTCCCACTCATTAAAATTTTAGTAAACCCCACTCATCAAAGGTGAGATGGGGATGGGAAAATGTATTCAAAAAACTATTACAAATTGTATTTCAAAGGCGAACATGAAACATTCAACAAATCAGATCTAGATGGTAGAGCCGAAGGGTGTTTAGGGGAACCCTCATGTGTGAATGGTGGACATGAGGGGTTCGATACTAGAGAATGTCATGTACACAAATGTCCAGCTGAAAACAGCAATGAACAAAGATCTTCAACAACAACGGAGAAATGATCTGCAATGCCATCGAAGAAGAAATAGCTAGAGGTTGTGAAGAAGCTGAAGAAACCAGCTTCAGAAGAAACCACAACGAAGAAGACCAATGTAAGTAGGGCGGTTGTCAAAACACGAATCAAAGAGAAACATGTTGTGGTTCACATAATCCTGCAACGTGATCAAACCCGTGGAGAACCTTCAAAAGGATTAAAACCTAACCAAAAATAGAAAGATCTGAAAATGGTTAGAATCCAAAGGACAATGAAAGACGCTGTCAGGCAAGGCTCTACAATTCCAAGGCAACGAGATAGAGAGAAAAATTTTAGAGTCTTAAAATTTTAAGTTGGATCTCGTGCATCAAGGAAAGGAATAGGGGGCTAAGAGAAATATTGCAGAAACTATAAAATAGAAACACTGTTACACAGAAAGTAATAGAAAGCTCAAAGCATTGCACAACGTCTGTTGTGACACAAAATGTTTTTGGGGACTTTCACCCCTCATCAGGGTGCTTAGGCAATGCAGCTAGGCAGCCGAAGCTGCAAAGGCAAAGGAATGAGCATGCCAATACCTGTATAAATAGTGTCCCAACTTAAAAAATTTGAAACTACCACTCATTAAAATTTGAAACTCCCACACATTAAATTTTGAAACTCCCGCTTATTAAAATTTAAAACTCCTGCTCATAAAAATTTGAAACTCCTGCTCATTAAAATTTGAAACTCCTACTCATTAAAATTTGAGTGGATCCCACTCATCAAAGGCGAGATGGGGGTGGGACAATGTACTAACAAAACTATTACAAACAATATTTCAAAGGTGAACATGAAACATTCAACAAATTGGATCTAGATGGTAGAGACAAAGGGTGTTTAGGGAAACCCTCATGTTTGAATGGTGGACATGAGGGGTCTGATACTAGAGAATGTCATGTACGCAAATGTCTAGCTGAAAATAGCAACAAATAAAGATCTTCAAAAACAATGGAGAAATGATCTACAATGCTTCCGAAGAAGAAACAACCAAAGGTTGTGAAGAAGCTGAAGAAAATAGCTTCAGAAGAAACCACAACCAAGAAGACCAACGTAAGCAGGGCGCTTGTTAAAACACATATCAAAGAAAAACATGTTGTGGTCTGCATAATCCTGTAACGTGATCAAACCCATGGAGAACCTGCAAAAAGATTAAAACCTAACCAAAAATAGAAAGATCTGAATATGGTTAAAATCCAAAGGATAGCGAAAGACGCTATCAGGCAAGGCTTTGCAATTCGAAGGCAACAAGATAGAGAGAAAAATTTTAGAGTCTTAAAATTTTAAGTTGGATCTTGTGCGTTAAGGAAAAGAACAAGGGGCTGAGAGAAATGCTGCAGAAACTGTAAAATAGAAACACTCTTACACAGAAAGTAATAGAAAGCTCAAAGCATTGCACAACGTTTGTTGTGACATAAAACGTTTTCGGGGACTTTCACCCCTCATCAGTGTTTAGGCAATGCAACCAGGTAGCCGAAGCTGCAAAGGCAAGGGAATGAGCATGCCAGTACATGTATAAATAGTGTCGCAACTTCAAAAATTTGAAACTCCCACTCATTAAAATTTGAGACTCCCACTCATTAAAATTTGAAACTACTGCTCATTAAAATTTGAGACTCCCACTCATTAAAATTTGAGATTCCCGATCATTAAAATTTAAGACTCCTGCTCATTTAAATTTGAGACTCCTGCTCATTAAAATTTGAGACTCTTGCTCATTAAAATTTGAAACTCCCACTTATTAAAATTTGATACTCCTACTCATTAAAATTTGAGACTCCCACTCATTAAAATTTGAGACTTCGGCTCATTAAAATNTAAAATGTGAAACTCTCACTCATTAAAATTTAAGGGACTTAAACTTTTAAGTTGGATCTCATGCGTCAAGGAAAAGAACGGGGGGCTGAGAGAAATACTGCAAAAATTGTAAAACAAAAACACTATTAGACAGAAAGTAATAGAAAGCTCAAAGCATTGTAGAATGTCTGTTGTGAAACAAAACATTTTCAGGGACTTGCACCCCTCATCAATGTGTTTAGGCAATGCGGCCAGGTAGTCGAAGCTGCAAAGGCAAAGAAATGAGCATGCCATTACATGTATAAATAGTGTCCCAACTTTAAAAATTTGAAACTCCCGCTCATTAAAATTTGAAACTCCTGCTCATTAAAATTTGAGACTTCCACTCATTAAAATTTGAAACTCCTGCTCATTAAAATTTGAAACTCCCACCCATTAAAATTTGAGACTCCTGCTCATTAAAATTTGAGACTCCTGCTCATTAAAATTTGAGAATCCTGCTCATTAAAATTTGAGACACCCGCTCATTAAAATTTGAAACTCCTGCTCATTAAAATTTTAAGACTCTAAAATTTTAAAATTTTAAGACTCTAAGATTTTAAGACTCTAAAATTTTAAAATTTTATAACATCATTAGTGCATTTTATTTTTCTTGAATATTTTACAATTTCTTGTATTTTTTTTCATTTTGGTGTGATTTTCTTATTGTGTTCTAATAATAATGTGCCTTATTACCAACTAGGTACAATGTGGTTTGCTTGATGTGGACATGTGCTATTCAATTATTTGATTGTTGGTGTTTGGATTATACCTTTAAATTTTGTTACTGATAACTCAAACATGGTTTCTTTTTCATGAAATAGGTAGTGAATCCATGACTTCCACCCATCCACAAACTCTATGGTTTTCCTTATTATGGAAGTATGAGGTCCTTTCCATTCATAAAACCTTAATGAACTTGTGACCTTGGTAGTTTTCCAACTTGGAAAGGATTCAAAGGTTTGAACAATGTGTGACTTCAAGTGGACTTGGTACTCTTTGTGCCTTTTTCCTTGCTTTGGTACATGAGTATTTTCATGGATTTCTTACTATTCTGTGTCAACTAATAATAGGAAGTTGCATAAGTCTTTGCATGGTGTGATTCCCATTTCAAAACAAAATGATGGGAATTCAAAGCACACCCCTTAGAAAAAATAAATGGGCTACTAACACTAGTTATGGAACTAGAAAGACATGTTACCTATGCCTAAAG